>CM054124.1:162399311-162446975 GCA_028751855.1 Ambrosia trifida
ATCTCATATCATCAGACTCAAAAATGTCTGGAAACTTTCCAGTTAGCTCGATCGTCCAAACTTTCTTTGTCAACATCAGACGATGCTATTTCTTATCATCATCTGATAAAGCTCTTATCTTATCAGTCCAGAAAATACTCTCATCATCAGTATTTCCACCAGGAGCTTTCGAGCTAGATTCTCCTGCATCTTTATCAGATTCTCTCTTTTCACATCGATACTTTTCCGTATCATCATCATCAGCAGCAGAACTGTCATCTCTAGAACCTTTTCTAGAACCATCATTATCATCATCTTTCTTCTTCTCAAGAGCATCACCGGCATCCTGATCCAATTCTTCATCATCCTCTTCTTCTTCAGACTCAGATGGTTCGAAATCAACTTGTTCTTCTTCAGGTTCTTTATCTTCCTCTCCAGCTTTCAACTGTGGAGCTTTTTCATATAACTTATCAATAAGTTTCTTCATACTCTTATTGTTTGATCTCATCCTTTTGTTCTCAAGCCTCGTAGTAATAATTCTTCGTGTGTTTCTCTGTTCATGTAATAACAATTTCTCATTTTCTTCCTGAAGTTGTTTAATCTGTGCTTCCAATGCCTCTTGAATTTCTTGAGAAGATTCAACAACATGTAACATCTTTTTATCATTTGCTCTTAACTGTTCGATCTCCTGTTGTTGCTGGTTAATCAATTTCATCATGTCAGCAAGCGTCTGATTGACTGCATCCATCACATTGCTTGATACAGTAACATGAGGTGTAGAAGCCTTAGCAACAGGAGTTTTATTCTTGAATTTATTCATCACTCTTTCCAAAGCAGCGTCAAAATCTGCAGTAGGATCAACAGTCTTTTCAGCAGCAAATTTCTTCAGTTTCTTTGCTACCGGGGATGTCACGGGTGTAGCATATTTTGAACTACTAACTTCTGGAATTTCTTTCCTGCAAGTAAAATCTCAACTTCTTTAGCACGTCCTTTCTTAGGATTTTCTTTCTCCTCTTTCTTTGACATCGTCTTGTACTTAGGCTTCTTCTGTTTCTCACCAACCATAGGAGATCCATAGAAATCTTGCTCACCAATACCAAGATCGAGATCTATCTCATCAACTACAGTGGGCTTGGGCTTGGTTTGTTTGATTGTCTCATCAGCTGAATCCCATCTCTCATCTTCTTGAGTCTCCTCAGAATCGGCATACTCTTCATCAACTAACATCGTACCTTTTCTTGCCATGCTTTTCTTTCTCCTCATTGTCTTATTTGGTGGTTCAACTTCAATAACTTTTGCTTTACCCTTCCCTATGCCACCTTTTGCACCTACATTCACAACCTGACGTTTTCTCTTTGCTTCTGGGTTAACATGAAACAAAGGATCATCGTTATCTGAATTACTGTCAGCATTTCTAGCTTTGTCCTCACCCGGATCCTCATAACCTAGATTAACTAAGTGTCCAAACAGGTTCTTGTGTGGTGGTTTTTCATTCTCGGGAATCCCTTTGTAACCTTTCATCCTGATCAACGTATTTAGATTCATGTGATCTTGAACTAAAATCTGAGTAGGATCTTTCTTCAGATTCGAATACTTCAAGTAAAAAATCATCTGTAAGAATCTGGGGTACATCAAGAACTTCTTTGTCTTCAAACCTTTCAGAGGTTCAAGCATATGATCCAAGATCATTCCCAAAACATTAAACGGCTTGTTAAGTATCAAAGCAACCATCAAAGAACTGATGCTTTTTCCCATCACATCATAACCACCGCTAACGGATCCAAAAACATGTATCATAACCTGAGCCAGATAATTAAACTGCGGACACAACTTTCCTTTGTGCAAAGCTCCATCAGTTATTGGTTTGTTGTATTTCATACGAAGAAAACACAATCTCTGTTCTATCCAAGATAAACATCTAGGATCTGTTGGTTCATCTCGCAATCTCAATGCTTCCCGAATATCATTTTCAGTAACAATAGCAAGCTGTCCCTGAATGTTGCTTACTATTGCTGTTCGATTATCCCAGTAATCCATCTTTGCATTCTTCTAGAAATCCACTTGATGGTCTTTGTAGATAATTGCTGGTGTAGCTAATGCATCAGCAACTCTGCTTCTTCTCAGAAAATATATGATCCCAGAGAATTTTGTATGCTTCTTTACTTCGCCCAGAAATGCACAATAGTTATGGGCTTCCTCGAATGGCAATTCCTCTTCTTTTTGTTTATCAGTGGCTTTTCCAGACGATCCAGCTAGTACTTCAGTGTTCTGTGGTACAGCCATTTATAATTTTGCAAAAAACGAAACATAAAAATTCATTAGAAACGGACAAAATTTGCAAAATTGAAATTTCAGCTTGAAAATCTACATTCGACCCATCGGGGGTACGAATGAAGAATATTTGAGGTTCGAATGTGAAAGATTATGAATAAAACTTCACATTCGACTATTTGAAGTCACATTCAACCGTTCAGGCCACATTTTAATTGTCGAAACTGCCTGTTCATCTGACCAAAACTTCAAAGTTCAATTCAGTCCATTTTTACTTGTGATTTTCATTTGTTTAGCATCTAATATGGCCAATTAAACTTTCTAAACCATCAATTTTTACACACATTTAGTTTAGATAGTTTTCAAATACAATCTAGGTCTTAATCATTTTGAAAGATCAAATTCATACAATCAGATTGTAATTGACGTAGATTGTTGTTTATTCTCCCCCTAAAACTATCTATAACTAAAACCTAAGCATAAATTTTGTCTATAACAGCCTATAATTGTCCATCATTCAAAGTGAGGGTTTCGAGAACAAAAACCAACAATCTGGATTCATTTCTTGATGAATACCTGTAAAAGTTTTAGGAAATTGATCAGAAGAGGGTAAGAAAAAAGGTTATGAGGTCTAAAAATCAAGGGCAACAAGGTTTGGTAATCTCAGAAATTTGAAAAAGATTTCGAATGAGAGTTCGAAAGTGAATGTGGTTATATATAGGCTCCCACATTCGACCGTTTGAATGGGGGCGAATGAGAAGCTTTGTCTACATTCGACCCTAATGAAAGGCTCGAATGTAGATAAAGGGTTCCAATGTACAATCATTCACTGAAACACTCCCATTCGACCAATGTTTAAAGGACGAATGTAAGAAAAATTCCACATTCGACCCACCGAAGGGGCGAATGAAGATTGGAATTTTTAAAAATTTTACCAAATCTCAAAATCGAATCCCGTTCAATCTTTTTTCACACATTTTAAGCTTCAAACATTCATCATTTTACATTTGATAGATACAAAACTCAAATTCGTTCATAAAGTTTCAGAAAACGAGCATCAATCACCATCAGTTACCAAAAATAACGCAGAAATGTAAAATCTTTTTGGTTTTTTTGAGATTTATGCTAAAACACACCTAAAATCTTTTTGAGTTTTTGTATATTTTGAATAAAATGTGAAATCCCGAAATGTAAACATAAAGCAATAAACATTTTGTGATTTCCGGTAAGTAGATCATATCAGTTTTTGAGAAATCTGATCACACCGTTGATCTTTATTGTATATTATCATTAAAGACAATGTGTGATCCAGCAACTGCTGATATTGTAATCCATATAAGCTTTCATGCAGACTGTTATGCAGTGCTTGATATGGCTATTTATTTTATAAACGACATTGTCTGTGGTACCCACGCACACGACATACTCCCATATCAAGGAGTAGTTGCACAAAGACTCATTGTAACGCGTGATTATGCTTTCGTTATCTGTAATTTACAAGGTATTGAGGCACAGAGGTGTACAGGTCAGCAAATTAATGCTACAAAGTAACTTGTGTACTCTACCAGGTTGAGGGCTTATATCAATCACGATTTGCATCAATGATTAGATACGATGCATTAGATAATCTTTGATTATCTTCATACATTGAATGTTCCTCAATTCGGTAACTTTAGGTTTTGGTACGAAAGCTCTTTTATAAATATACCCTGTCTGATCTAGGTCCGTAAAACCTTACGACAAAAGATCAGATAGGCTATCCCCATATAACTAATAACATAACGACCCGAAACCTCCGAATTTTGTACAAAACCCTATCAAACGAAATTACGGCACTAAGACCATATGCCCATGAGGTGTTCATCCACATAGCAATTCGTTTGATATATATGTATCCAAGACGCAGTAATAGGTCTACGAAGCCTACCAGCACATCACATAGACTCAACACACAACTTAGATAACATTTCAAATCTTTAGCATGTGTTAGATCCCCACTGATGTATTATCATTTCCTCTTTTAATCTTGGAAAATCATTTTGAGTTTTTCTGATTTTTATGGCTTTTGGATTTTTATGGCTTTTTAGATTCTTCAATGTTTTTTGTTTTTCTGAATAACGACTCCCCCTAAAATGTAAAACATATTTTTGGATTTTTGAATTTTCTGAAAAACAGTAAAATTTAAAAATTTAAAAGCAAAAAGTGATAAACCGAGATGATGATTAGTCTTGTTTTTCTTTTATACCATTAGCTTTTAATAAAAATTCGAATCGAGATCTATGAAAAGCTTTGGTAAAAAGATCCGCCCTCTGGTAATCAGTGTGGATTTTGACCATATCAATCAACTCTTTGCCATAACAATCCCGGATAAAGTGATATTTAATCCGGATATGCTTAGCTTTTGAGTGATTGACCGTGTCTTTAGTTAAAGCAATTGCGGCTTCGTTGTCACAATGAATAGGGGTTTTTAGAAATTGCAAACCGTAATCAACCATCTGCTGCTGAATCCACAGAACCTGTGAGCAACAACTCGAGGCTGCCACATATTCTGCTTCACAAGTAGATAGTGTGACTGCTCTCTGCTTCCTACACTGCCAGGTCACGAGCCTGCTCCCCAAGAATTGACATCTAGCCGTTGTGGATTTGCTATCTTTGTCACAACTGCCCCAATCTGCATCACTAATAGCAGCAAAGTCAAAATTATCGTCATTAGGGTACCAAAGTCCTTTCGACGGACAACCCTTCAGATATCATAGGATTTGTTTAACGGCTGTTAGATAACTTTGTTTCGGCTTCGATTGAAATCGTGCGCAGAGATATGTAGCGAATATTATATATGGTCTAGATGCTGTGAGATACATCAGAGATCCGACGATTGCTCTGTATGTGAAAGGATCTGTCAACTCCCCCTTAGCGTCAACTCCAATCCTGTGATTAGGTTGAATCGGGGTATCCATCGACTTCAAATCTTCCATCTGGAACCGGCTCAAGACTTCAGAGACGTATTTGGTTTGGTGAATAAAAATGCCCGTTGGTCTTTGTTCCACCTGCAAGCCGAGGAAAAACTGCATCTCTCCGATTGTACTCATCTCGAACGTTTCCTGCATTAGTTTTTCAAATTCTTTGCATAAAAGTTTGTTAGTAGATCCAAAAATAATATCTTCAACATATATCTGGACGAGAAGCAAGTCATCCTCTGTTCTTTTAGTGAACAGAGTACAGTCTACCAAACCGCGTTTGAATCCTTTGGACAATAGGTACGTGCTTAGCTCCTTAGACCATTGGTGTGGAGCTTGGTGCAACCCATAAAGTGCTTTGTTGAGAATGTAGACCTTATCCCGGTGGATAGGATCTTCAAAGCCTGGAGGTTGACCGACGTGTACCTCTTCCTTGACAACACCGTATAGAAACACGCTCTTGACATCCATTTGGTACACCTTGAATTTCTTATACGAAGCAAACGCTAGAAACATACGAATAGCTTCTAAACGTGCCACATGTGCATAGGTCTCATTGTAGTCAATTCCTTCAACTTGATGAAAACCTTGAACTACCAACCGAGATTTGTTTCTCACGATTACGCCTCTATCATCCTTTTTACATTTGAAAACCCATTTGGTTCCTTCCTTCCCGGAGGTAAATCTGTAAGTGTGCAAACACCCAGCTCCTGAAACTGCAACAATTCTTTTTGCATTTCCTCAACCCAAGCATCATCCAATAGAGCGTCTTTGTATGTCCGCGGCTCCACTTGCGAAACATAACAAGAAAAGGACCAATCATTCTGACAACCAGGTTTTTTGAATTTTTGCATATAAAGCTAAAGCGCCAAGATTTTCAGGTGAGTTTGCACTACGAAGTAGTCCTCTAGTCATAACACTGCTTCCAGGTTCACCAATAACTTGCTCGAGCGGGTGAATATGATGAATCCGAGATTCCGGATGACCAGGTACTTGAACTCGCGTTTGAGTAGTCAAATTCTCTGCCGTATCCAGATCATTACCCATGTTAGATGAAGAAGCAACATGGTGGTGTCTCTGTTGCTTGATCTAGAATAGCTTCACTGAAGATTTCTTAATCA
The DNA here is from genome assembly GCA_028751855.1 of Ambrosia trifida. Classification (NCBI taxonomy): domain Eukaryota; kingdom Viridiplantae; phylum Streptophyta; class Magnoliopsida; order Asterales; family Asteraceae; genus Ambrosia; species Ambrosia trifida. The sequence continues at coordinate 162,405,640 of CM054124.1, forward strand.
TCTTCTGATTCTAAAGTATAAAGAGTATTTGAAGCTTCCTGGAAAACCTCTTCTTCAGCTGCACTTCAACCAAGTTATCAAGATTAAATGATTCAAAGAAGTCTTTGTAATCAAACATCCAATCTGGACCGCTACCCTGTACGTTTTAAGTATATCGTTGAACTTCAACATTAGCCCACTCCTCTACCTGACGAGTTCGTTTGTTGAATACCCGTTTGAGCGGGTTTGCATATCCAACAAAGAATCCCTCTTCAGCTTTTGGTGCAAACTTCTCAGACGGATTTAGCATTGCACAAGGTGCTCCAAATGGTTCTAGATACTCCAAATTCGGCTTTTGTCTGTTCAACAGTTCATAAGAAGTTTTCCCAAACTTCTTCACTATTAATACATGATTTAATGTGTAACAAGTTGCATATATGGCTTCATTCCAGAACATTACTCGAAGGTTAGAATCCGCAAGCATTGTTCTCGCCGTCTCAATTAGAGTCATGTTTTTCCTTTCTGAGACACCGTTCTGCTGAGAGGTATACGAAGCACTATGTTCATGATGAATTCTTTTATCTTCACAAAGAACATCCATCTGTGCCTTTTGAACTCCGTCCCGTTGTCACTCCGAATTCTTTTGATTTTTAATCCATAAACATTCTCTAAACGAGTGAACAGAACTTTCAAATTGTTAAACGTGTCGCTTTTGTATTGCAAGCACATTACCCACGAAAATCTAGAGTAATCATCAATAACCACAAGACAGTATAATTCTCCAGCATGACTCTTACGCTTGATCGGTCCGAAAAGGTCCATGTGCAAACGCTCAAGTGGCATTTCAACAAAGTTTACATTATTTGGTTTGTGGGACTGTTTGTGCTACCTCCCCGTCTTGCAAGTCACACACTTGTCATTGAGATGAAAAAGTTTGACATTAACGCCTTCCACAAGCTCATTTTTCACCAAATGATTCATTTTCCTGAGGTGAATGTGTCCTATCCTCCTGTGCCACATAATCGATTCTTTCTCTGTAGCCTTTGATAGGAAACACGTAACTTGGCCTTGAGTTGTCATCGCTTTAGACATATCAAGAATGTAAAGATTATTCACTCTTGGTGCTTTTCAGCATGATCCACTCCTTTGGAATAACAAAGCCGGGTTTGAGGATATAACAAGATTATTCACTCTTGGTGCTTTTCAGATTATTCACTGTTTGTCACAGATTTGGCTCACACTTAACAGATTATAGTCAATTTGTTTCACATATGAAATTTTCTCGAAACTCACAATCCACTTACTAACACTTCCCTCCATTGTGATATAACCGCCTTTATTTCCAGCAAACGCTACATATCGTCCATTGATGTTCTTTATATCGAATAGCAGTGTCAAATCACCAGTCATGTGACCAGAATCTCCACTGTCGACAATCCAGAGACTGCTAACAGGGCAGCTAGAGCGCCCTACACATATCAAGGAAAACATTAGTTCTTTCAGGGGACCCAAGCCTGTTTGATCGTGGGTCTTTGAACATTAGATTTCAAAGATTCATTCACACAAACATTTAAATTTGAATCAAACTTTTTCTGATCTATCAAACTTTTCTCATTTTGAGGTTTTTCATTAACCTTTGAGGTAGAAGCACCCGGAGAACCCGATGGTGACCAAGATTGTTCCGAACGTTTTAGAATCCTGATCTGAGATTTTGGAGTCTCAGACGGTTTCTTTGTATCGTTCTTGAATGAAACGTTCTAAGTTACCTTCTCTGACTTAACAGAGACAGGTCCAACTGATGATTTACTAGCAGGTTTTGGTGGAACATTTTGTTTATCAACAGTTGAGTTCACCATTGGTTTCTTCAATGGTTTTTCCATAGCAATCCGGTTTTGACAATCATATGTAAATTGACGATTATCCCTTCTTTAAAAATAACAACTTTGATTATAAAATGGTGCTGGTTGAGGGACAAAACGTCTTTGAGGATAACTATGATTGTCGACTGGACTTCTATATGATTGCCTCACCCCAACTGCGTGCCTTTTATGCCTCACGTACGGGCAGTGAGCAAGTAAATGCCCTCTCTCCCCGCACTTGAAACATGCACGGTATTTCTCAAAAAAATTATTGGCATTCGACTTAGCGTAGGATTTGATTGGATATTGATCATCCACACATCTACGTCTCAAACTCTTAGGAGCTGGGTCCTTTGAGTAAGTCGGCTCAAGAAAACCATTAACTTTTTCTTTCGGCTTAATGAACTCAGTGACATGAACCTTAGGTTCTTTTGGAGTATCCAGATATATTTTCATTAAAATTTCTGGAGGTACATCATTGGTCCTTTCATGTTTAGGAAACCAAATAGTACTTTCCTGCCAGATTTTCTCGATTTTTGAATAATTGGTAAATTTTATCGGATACTCCTCGTTAGAGATAATCTTATCGGATCCTTCCATTCGATAAAATACTTGATGGGTTTGTCAACTTATTCATTTTTCACTTCTTTCTTTACTGATTGATAAACTCGATATGCATTTGCCTGAGGATGAGAAAACTAAGAAGGTGAAACTGGTTCATTAGTGATAATGTGATTTTCCAAAGGATTATCACCACCTTCTTTTGGTTTCTCATCTTCAGTGTCTGAATCATCAGTCACTGCTGTCACTCCCTCATCATTCAACCCTAAAATCGGTCTCACATCGGAATGTGGATCTCCAACACTAGAAGTGTTAGATTCATTATCCGATGCAGAGTCAGATTTAATTGAACCATCCGGTGTTATTGAGTGTAAATTGTGGTTCTCAAATAACACTGGGGATGGAAAAGCCTTGTAGTTTGCATTACTAGGTTGTGAGGGTTCTTCAATGATATAGTCAACCACATAAGCAATGTGTTTGTAACTTTCAAGCTTTTTGTTGACCTTTTCAGCAAAGCATTTGATGGTTGCCATTTCTAATTTTGTTTCTTCAAGTTCATTTATATAACTGTTTATAGCAAGTTGTTTTAAAGAAAGAGTTTTCTTTAGATCAGAGATGTCCTTTTTATAACAATCAAGCACTTTGTTAAACTCATTGGCTTCCTTGCGATAAGATTGACCGTTAATTCTCGCACTCTCAAGTTGAACCTTGAGTTGCATGTTTTCCTCTTGTATGTGCTATATGGATCGTATAATCAACAAAGAATGATTAAACAAGTTTGTTTTAGGTGCGGAATCCCTAAAACAATCACAAAATGATAATCAAACAGATCAAAACACGTAAATCATCATTTCAAAGCTTTTTCATTAATTAGAAACTCAATTACACGTTTACAGATTGAAACAAACAGGGTAAGAACGTGAATTAAGCTAAATAATATCCTAGAGAAAGAATCAGAAAGTGGAGGGAATAAAATTACTCAATGTTGCATTCAAAAAATCAGCTTGACTATTTATAGACTGCACATTCGCCAAAACAGTTCGTGCGAATGTGCAGGTTCGACCAAATCACCCGGTCGAACCAAGATATACATAACAATCTATTCTACGTTCGTCCAAAACCACTCCTTCGCACCCTTTGAGTCTCCTTCGACCAAACAAAAATTGTTCCTTCGCACCTTCGACAATTCACAAAACAAGTTTATTGAACAATCCGAAGCACTAGTCGCACAACTGCATCTACAAACTCCCCCTCGACTATTGCTTGGATTGCTGTCGACGTTGTTCGTCCATTCTGATGTTCATCAACTTGATATATCTCTGAATCTTCTGTTCTCTAGTCAAAACCGGTTCCTGAAATTGCTTCAGCTTTGTCTTTTTCACTTCAGGCACCTTCTGTTTCTCTACAAACTTTCTGAGCTTCTTGTCATAATCACATCCAGCGTTTATATCATACGCAAAGCACAGAAATACCACACGTTGATATTTTCCTGCTTGTTCAGCATCTTTAACTTCAGAATAGATTGGATTGTAGAACAACATTATTATATCCTCATGTGAACAGTTGATCAACCACATGGGATCAAAAATGTGTATCTTCTTGAAGTTCTTTTCTCCATCTTTCAGCACAATCACAGCCTCTGCTATCTTCCAATCATAATACCACCAAATGAAATCGGCAACAAAGGAATCTTCTTCAACACTCGCGGTGGCTTGTACTTCAACGTCACTTTGGGCATTCCAGTAATCATATCAATATCCTTTTTATGAACAATTCTTTTCGGATATTGTGGCTCAAATAAATCCCACTTAGTTCGGCTTTCTCTCGTCATCTTCTCAGCAAAGTATGTAATCTGACTATTTGACTCTCCCGTTAAACGGTGACGACAAATATCACGAATAGCCCAATAAGGAAGAGTCTTCAAATGATGAAACTTATCAAAGTATAAGATCCCCTTCTCCCACTTCACTACTATGCATCTCAGTTTCTTAACAAACTTCCAGGCCAATGCACGACCTTTGAAAATCCCACTGTGAAGTTTGTAAAAGCTACCTTGTATCTCAGCTTTCGGACGGTTATTCTCTTTCTCTTTCAATTTCCTCAAAAACTCCTTCAAACTATCAGATTGCTCGAACCGTGGTTTATCATGCCCTTTGAATATCTCATCTTCAAACACTTTGCTCTTCTCCTTAGCTAGTTTCTCGGCTTGGTTTAGCATTTCATCAGAAAATCCAGGAAATCCACAATCTTGATTATTCTTGAAATATTGTGGATATTCCTCACTTGTTATATCTTCCATCTCAACTTCTTCAAAAGCAGGAACGTCACGGTCATCAGAATGATTACCGGCTTCCTTTTCAGGTATCTTTGGAATGTAATTATCAGCAAGTAACTCTTCCAAAGTCTTTCCAACCTGTCTGGCTAAACCTTCAAGTATTCTTTGGAAACTGCCGCAGAAACCTCTCCATCTTCTAGATCTGGATCATCAAACTCCAACAGCTTATTGCTAGACTCGAATATTTTTGGAAACCTGCTTGTCATGTCAATCGTCCAGACTCGATCTGTAAGCATCTGGCGATACATGTTCTTGTCTTCTTCAGATAACGACTGCAGTTTTTCATTCTAGAAAATATCGTCATCAACATTTTCACCTGGAGTCTTCGAGCTTGACTCTCCACCTTTACTCGAATCACGCTTTTCATACGTATACTTCTCAGCGTTGTCATCATCATCATCGTCATCACTATCAAAAGCAGAGCTGTTTCCATCACTCGATCCACCATCTGAACCTCCATCATCTCCATCATCTTTCTTCTTCTTCTTTTGAGGATCGTTACCATCATCTTCATCAAGATCTTCATCCTCTTCTTCGTCAGATGCTTCAAAATCTACCTGCTCTTCCTCTCGTTCTTTATCTTCTTCACCAGCTTGAAGTAGAGGAGCTCGAGAGTACAAGTCTTTTATCAAATCATCCATGTGCTTGTTACTCTTCTTCAGCTGTTTGTTCTCCTCTTTCAAGACTATTATCCTTCTGGTGTTTCTTTGTTCGTGCTTCAGCAACTTCTTGTTTTCTTTCTTTAACTTCTTGATTGTTTTCTTCAATTCTTCACTGTTATCATGGGATGTGACTACAACTTCCAACATCTTTCGATCATTCGACTTCAATTGCTCGATCTCTGTTTGCTGTTTGTTGATAATGCTCATCATCTCAGATAGCCTTTGATTCACAGCAGTCATTACGTCACTATCAACTGTGACCTTCTTCTTAACAGGCACTTCAGCAACTTCAGGCAGTTTGCCTTTCCTCATCTTCTTGAGCACATTATCTAATGCTTCATTGAACTGATCAACAGGTATATCATCTCCCTGTTGTGTGCTCGAAGTAGTTGCAGTCTTTTGTTTCTTTGATACTGGTGCAGTGACCGGTGACTTGGAACTAGAAGCTAGTGGTAGTTTCTTACCAGCAATGAGCGATTCAATCTCTCTCAATCTCTTCTGACTTGGTTTCTCTTGTTTCTTATCCTGAGGCTTCTTCTTTGACTTTGCAGCTTGTACAGGTGAACCAGGAAAATCTTCATCTAAATTCAGAATCACTTCATCATCATCAACAGGAATTGGACTCTTATTTCCTTGATCTTCAACGGACTGACTAACAGACTCACCAGCCACAGTGGCCTTGGGCGTGATGGTCTTTAGCGTTTCATTTTCCGAGTCCCAATGTTCATCTTCTTGCGTCTCCTCAGAATCAATCGACGCTTCATCCATAATATGCAAACCTTTCTTTGCCATAGTCTTGTTTCGTCTTGGTGTACTCTTCTTCTTTTCAGGTTCAGGCACAACCTCTAACCTTATCCCTTTCTCCTTACTCTTTCCACTCTTAGCACCGACATTAACAACCTGTCTCATGCGCTTCGCCTCTGGATCGACAGGAGGTAATGGGTCATCTGGATCTGAATCACTGTTCGCATATCTTACAAGCCCTTCACCTGGATCTGTATAGTCAATCATTGCTAGATGTCCAAATAAACGCCTTACTGGTGGACGTTCATTGACAGACAATCCTTTGTACACTTTCATCCTAGCAAGTGTATTGATCGACATATGTTCCTGAACAACAATATGCTTAGGATCCCTCTTCAAGTCTTTATACTTGTTATCAAATACCATCTGGAGGAAACGAGGATATAGCAAAAACTTCAGATTCCTCGTGCCGTTCACAGGCTCTAACAAGTGTTCCATCAGCATTCCTGAAACATTGAACGGTTTGTTCAATACCCGGGCTACCATCATAGAGCTAATACTCTTGCGCATCAAGTCATATCCTCCAGCGGCTGATCCGAAGACGTGTATCAAAACATGTGCTAAATATTTGAATTGAGGACACAGTTTTCCCTTGTGCAATGAACCATCAGTGATCGGTCCATTGTACTTCATTCTCAGGAAGCACTTTCTTTGTTCCATGAAACTAAGCTCCTTAGGATCCGTCTTCTCATCTTGTAGATTCAATGCTTCTCTTAAATCCTGCTCACATACAATAATCCTCTGTCCTTGGATCTTGCTAATCAAGCATGACTCGCAATTCCAGAAGTCTAGCTTTGCTCCTAACCAGAATTCTTGCATCATATCCCTGTAAATAATAGTAGGTGTAGCAATCGCGTCTATCACCTTACTCCTCTTCAAGAATTCAATGATCTCGACAAACTTAGTGTGCTTTTTAACTTCTCCAAGATACGCACATCAATTATGCGCATTCTCGAAGGTTAAAAGCTCTTCAGAAGCTTTCTTAGCAGGTTGTGAGGATGATCCAGCTTGCTCAGTAGTCTTCTCTTGCTCAGACATGGTTTAATCTGCAAAACAAAACAAAGAAACATGTTAAAAATCGACAAAAATTCAAACCTTGAAAATTTGGTATTTATCATTCTCATTCGCCCAAACGGGGGTGCGAATGTGAAAAACATGGTGCGAATGTGAAAATTTAATGGTACGAATGTAAGAATTTTTATAAAAGGTTTCATTCGCCCACATTTTGTTCATTCGACCAGTTTATCATCTCTAATCATCTCCTTCACCCATTCGAAAGGTGCGAAGGAGTCTGTTCATATTTTTGAATTTTCAATTTTGAATTTTATGGTTTCTGATCATGTTCTTTTGATTTGTATTGCTAGTAACAATGCCGATTAATCTTTTTAAAACAACAGTTTTATCAAATAATCATTATATCAGTGTTTTCAACTAAAACTAGGGTTCGAAATAAAACTGATGATCAATTGATCAATCTGTTGGTTTTGAATCCTTGATTTATGGTTTTTCTCCCCCTAAAACACAGATATAATGAATCCTTAATATCAATTGTAACAATGAACTTGTTAATATCATATTTTAAGAATTAGGGCTCGAAACAAAGAAACAGTGATTAATCCATGAATCTGTGATGTTAACCTGTAAGATATAGTGGAAAATGATCAGTGAAGAGTAACGAACACAATGCTATAGCACAAATCAACAGGACAACAAGGTGAGGTTAGAGAGAAAATTTTGAAAATTTTTTGCAATGGTTCGAATGAGACTGAAGGTATATATATAGGCATCTTCCTTCGACCGTTCTGACCGGTCGAATGAGAAACTTTTGTCTCCTTTGACCCTAGTTAAAGGTTCGAATGAGGCAAAAGGGTTCGAATGAAACAAATGTTCAAGAACACTCTCCTTCGCCCGTTTGAAACATACGAAGGAACATGAAAAATTCCACATTCGACCAACCGAATGGGCGAATGAGAATTGGGATTTTTGATAAATTTTTCAAATCTCAAAAACGAGTCCCGTTCCAATTATTTTTCAACTTTTAAGCATCCAACATTCACATTTTCACATTTAAAAGTTTACAAAGCTCAAATGGTGCAACAAGGTTTAGAAAATCGACATCAACCACCATCAGTTATCAAAAATAAGATGGAAATGAAAAATCTTTTTGGATTTTCTATAATTTAAGCTAAAACACACCTAAAATCTTTTTGAGTTTTGTAATTTTTGACGACAAAATAAAATGCAGAAATGTAAATGAAAAACAGTAAATGTTTTAGTGAATTCCGGTAAAGGGATCATATCAGTTATTGAAAAATCTGATCACACCGTTGATCTTTTGAATTATTATCATTAAAGACAATGTGTGATCTGGCAACTGCTAATATTGTGATCCACATAAACTCACATGCAAACTTTTGTGTAGTGCTTTAAACTGATACTGATATTTATAGTATAAACATAATTGCCTATGGTTCCCACGCACACGACATACTCCCGTATCAAGAAGTAAATGCACAAAGACTCATTGTAAAGCGTGATTATGTGTTCGTCGTCTGTAATTTACAAGGTATAATGCACAGAGGTATACAGGTCAGCAAATTAATGCAGCAAAGTAACATATGCACTGTACCAGATTGAGGACTGATATTAATCATGATTTGCATCAGTGATTAATACGATGTAATAGATAATCTTTGATCATCATTTAACATAGAAAGTTCCTCAATTCGGTAACTTTAGGATTTGGCATAAAGCTCTTTTATAAAGACACCCTGTCTGACCTAGGTCTGTAATGACTTACAACAGAAGATCAGAGAGGCTATCCCCAGACAACTAATAACATAACGACCCTAAACCTCCGAGTTTTGTACAAATACCCTATCAAACGAAATTACAGTATTAAGACCATATGCCCATGAGGAGTTCATCCACATAACAATTCGTTTGATATGTATGTATCAGGCACGCAGTAATAGGTCTACGAAGCCTATCAGCACATCGCACAGACTCAGACACACGCCCTATATATCAGTACATTACTTAGAATGTGTCAGATCCCCACTGATGTACTATCATTTCCCTTTATACTCCAGGAAATCATTTTTGATTTTTCTGATTTTTATAAAAATTTTGAATTTACTGTTCCCAAGGATAAGCTGGACCATTTCAAATATGTGACTGCCCAGATGTCGTTTGTTCACAGAAATCTGACGGCATTAATCTAAGGGAAGAAGATATAGCAGTCAGCAAAGAAATTTTCTAATTTTTATGGATTTTGAAATTTTTCAATGTTTTTGGATTTTCGAAATTTTTCTGAAAAGCAGTAAAAATTTAAACTAAAACGTGATAGACTGAGGTGGTGATCAGTCTTGTTTTTCTTTAATACCATTAGCTTTTAAAAGATAATCAAATCTGGATTTGTCAAAAGCTTTGGTAAAAGGATCTGCGCGTTGGTAATCAGTGTGGATTTTGACCATATCGATTAACTCTTTAGCATAACGATCACGGATAAAATGATATTTAATCCAGATATGTTTAGCCTTTGAGTGATTTACTAAGTCTTTTGTTAATGCGATTGCGGCTTCATTATCACAGTATTTAGGGGTTTTAAGAAATTTCAAATCGTAATCCACCATCTGTTGTTGGATCCAAAGAACCTGTGAGCAGCAACTCGATGCTGAAACGTATTCTGCTTCACATGTGGATAGTGCAACTGCGGTTTGTTTCTTGCATTGCTAGGTCACGAGCCTGCTCCCCATAAACTGACATCCAGCCGTTGTGGATTTGCTGTCTTTGTCACAGCCGCCCCAATCTGCATCACTAAAAGCGATTAAGTCAAAATTATCATCATGAGGGTACCAAAGTCCTTTCGATGGACAACCCTTCAGATATCTAAGGATACGCTTGACAGCTGCAAGATGACTTTGTTTCGGCTTCGACTGATATCGTGCACAAAGACATGTCGCAAACATTATATCCGGTCTAGACGCAGTGAGATACATCAGAGATCCGACGATTGCTTTGTATGTAAATGGATCAGTTATCTCCCCCTTAGCGTCAACTCCAATCCCGTGATTATGTTGTATCGGGGTATCCATCGGCTTCGAATCATCCATCTGTAATCGGCTCAAGACTTCAGAAACATATTTCGTCTGGTGAATAAAGATCCCCGTTGGTCTTTGCTCCACCAGTAAGCTTAGGAAAAACTGCATTTCTCCCATTGCGCTCATTTCGATCTTTTCCTGCATAACTTTTTCAAATTCCCTGCACAGAAGTTTGCTAGTAGACCAGAAAATAATATCATCGACATAAATTTGCACAAGAAGCAAGTCATCTCCTGCTCGTTTCGTGAACAGTGTGCAGTCTACTAATCCGCGTTTGAATCCTTTCGAGAGAAGATATGTGATCAGCTCCTCATACCATTGTCTTGGAGCTTGATGCAACCCGTAGAGAGCTTTGTTTAAAACATAAACCTTATCCCGGTGAATAGGGTCCTCAAAGCCTGGTGGTTGACCTACGTAAACTTCCTCTTTGACCACACCGTAGAGAAATGCGCTCTTTACATCCATCTGATACACCTTGAATTTCTTCGAAGAAGCAAACGTTAGAAACATTCGGATAGCTTCCAAGCGTGCAACAGGTGCATAGATTTCATTGTAGTCGATTCCCTCAACTTGATGAAAACCTTGAACGACCAATCTCGGATACATCGGATACACTTAAACACCCATTTGGTTCCGATCTTCTTTCTTCCCGGGGGCAAATCTGTCAGCGCCCATACTCCGAGTTTCTGAAATTGTAACAACTCTTCTTGCATTGCTTCCACCCAGGCATCATCCAAAAGAGCTTCCTTGTACGTCCGCGGCTCAACCTGCGAAACATAACAAGCGAAAGACCAGTCATTTTGAAAACCAGATTTTTGTATTTTGGCATATAAAGCAAGGTTGCCAATATTTTCTGGTGCTTGAGCATTTCTCAATTGCCCTCTTGTCATAACACTGCTACCAGGATCACCAATAACCTGTTCAAGCGGGTGTATCCGATGTATCCGAGATTCCGGATAATCAGGTACTTGTACTCCCGTTTGAGTCGTCAAATTCTCTGTAGAAACCAGATCATTACCCACATTCGATGTTGAAGCATCAGTTGTAGTTGGGTTCACTGGTGGTGTCACTGTAGCATTGTCCAGAATAGCTTCACTTGTAGCATCATCGTCTTCATCTTCTGAATCTGATGAATTAAGCGTTGTGGAAGCTTCTTGGAACACCTCTTCTTCCATCACAGGAGCATTAGTATCATTAGAAGCTGCTTGAGGATTTACAGTGATCGGACGCACTAACGGTGAACTTACTGCGTTTTCGACCTCGTAATATAAGCGGAGTACAGCTTCTTCAACCATGCTATCTAGATTGAATGATTTAAAGAAGTCTTTGTAATCAAACATCCAATCTGGACCTCCACCCTGTACATTTTGAGTATATCTTTGTACTTCGACGTTAGCTCACTCCTCGACTTTTCTAGTTCTTTTGTTGAATACCCGTTTTAGTGGGGTTGCATATCCAACAAAATAACCTTCTTCAGCCTTTGGTGCGAACTTCTCCGAAGGATTAAGCAATGTACACGGGGCACCAAATGGTTCTAGATACTCTAGATTCGGCTTTCGTCGGTTCAACAGCTCATAAGAAGTTTTGCCAAACTTATTCACTGTTAAAACACGATTTAGAGTGTAACATGCTGCGTAAATTGCTTTGTTCTAGAACATAACTGGAAGATTTGAGTCCGCAAGCATTGTTCTCGCCGTTTCGATTAGAGTCCTCTTCTTTCTTTCTGCGACACCGTTCTGCTGGGGTGTATACGGAGCGCTGTATTCATGATGAATTCCCTTGTTTTCACAAAGATCCTCCATCTGAGCGTTTTTGAACTTCGTCCCATTATCACTCCGGATTCGTTTGATCTTTAGACCATAGATATTCTCCAGACGTGTAAACAGAACTTTCATGTTGGCAAACGTGTCGCTTTTCTGGTGTAAGCACATAACCCATGAGAATCTTGAATAATCGTCAGTCACCATAAGACAGTACAATTCCCCGGCATGACTTTTACGCTTGACTGGACCGAATAAATCCATGTGCAAACGCTCAAGCGGTAGTTCAATGGAATTGACTTTCTTTGGTCTATGGGCCTATTTGTGCTGCTTTCCCTTTTTACAACTAACACACTTGTCATTCAAATGGAAATGTTTCACATTAACTCTCGTGACAAGTTCATTCTTCACTAACTGGTTCATCTTTCTCAAATGAATGTGTCCCATTCTCCTGTGCCACATTATAGATTCTTTTTCTGTAGCCTTAGAGAGGAAACACGTGACTTGGCCATGGGTGGTCATAGCTTTGGACATATCGAGAATATACAAGTTGTTTACTCTTGGTGCCTTTAGCATCACCCACTCTTTTGGAAGTTCAAAACCCGGTTTTAGAATGTAGCAAGATTTGTCGTCAAAATAAACAGAAAATTGCTTATCACAGATTTGGCTAACACTGAGCAGATTGTAATCTATCTGTTTCACATACGATATCCGCTCAAATGTCACTACCCCATTGCTAACACTACCCTCCATCGTAATGTAGCCTCCTTTATTTCCTGCAAACGCTACGTAACCTCCATTAATGTTCTTGATATCAAAGAGTAGCGTGAGATCCCCTGTCATGTGGCCAGAAGCTCCACTGTCAACAATCCATAGGCTGCTAATAGGGCCAGCTGGAGCTCCCTGCACATATCAAGTAAAGCAATTAGATCATTCAGGGGACCCAAGCCTGTTTGGTCTTGGGTCTTTGAACTGGTTGTTTCAAAGATTCTTTAGATTCACAAACATCTTGGGTTTTGTCAACCCCTTTCTTCTCACACTCAACTTTCTTTTTCTTAGTTTTCACATTCTATGAAGTTGAGGCACCCTCAGACTCCTTTGATGACCAAGATTGTTCAGACCTTTTCAAGATCCGGATCTGATATTTTGAGGTCTCAACCGGTTTCTTTACTTCGTCTATAAATGCAACCTTCTTGGTTACCTTCTCTGATTTAACAGAGACAGGTCCAACTGCTGGTTTTACATTACGTTTAGTAGGGACCTTTTTGTTTTCAGCAGTTGTGTTCATCACAGGTTTCTTTATTGGTTTCTCAGTGGCTATCCGGTTTCGTTTGTCATAAGTCATCGGACAGTTTTCCCTTTTGTTGTAAAAATTGTTTTGGTTATAATAAGGTGTTGGCTGAGGGAAAAACCGTCTTTGTGGATAACTGTAATTGTCAACCGGATAATCATGACGTTGCCTCATCTCCACCTCGTGCCTCTTGTGTCGTACATACGGGCAGGTGGCAAGTAAATGTCCCCTTTCCCAGCACTTAAAACACGCACGGTATTCTTCATAGTTCTCTTTGATATGCGACTTGGAAAAACTTGCAATGGGATATTGATCAACCATGCATTGTTTTCTCAAACTCTCAGGAGCTGGTTCCTTCGAGTAAGTCGGTTCAATGAAACTATTTGACTTATCAACTGGCAGAACGAATTGTGTAACATTGACCTTTGCGTCTTTAGAATTATCTGAATAAATTTTCTCTAAAATGGCTGGAGGAATGTTATTGGTTAGTTCATGTTTTGGGAACCAAATTGTACTTTCCTGCCAAATCTTTTCAATTTTGGAATAATTCACAAATTTAATCGGATATTCATCATCAGACAAAATCTTATCGGAGCCTTGCATCCGATAGAAAACTTTTACAGGTTTGTCACATGATTCGTTGCTCATTTCATTTGGTTTCTCAGTTTTATTTTCAGTTTTCTTTTCAACCGATTTAACCACATTTTTCTCAATTTTCTTTACTTCTTTCTTTTCAACTTTTTTACCAACAAACTGTTCAGCTTTCTTAACAACATTCTTTCTATGAGCATTTGCCATGGGATGAACAATTTGAGATGGTGAGACTGGTTCAGTAGTGATTATATGATTTTCATCAGGTATATCACTTTCATTCTCAACACCCGTCTCAGACTGTTCATCTTCTTCATCAGAATCATCTGCAGCAACCACACCCTCATTGTTTCCCAATACAGGTCTCACATCAGAATACGGATCTCCGACACTGGAAGTGTTGTACTCGTTATCTGATGTGGAGTCAGATTTGACTATACTCTCCGGTGCTATTGCATGTAAATTATGATTTTCGAACAACACCGGAGATGGGACAGCTTTGTAGTTTGCACTACTCGACTGTGAAGGTTCTTCGATGATGTGGTCAACTACATACGCAATGTGCTTATAACTCTCTAATTTTTTATTCACTTTTTCAGCGAAGCACTTGATGGTTGCCATTTCTAACTTGGTGTTTTCCAATTCATTAATATAGTTATTAATGGCAAGTTGTTTTATAGACAAAGTCTTTTTGAGTTCAGAAACATCCTTTTTATAACCATCAAGTACTTTGTTGAAATCTTTTGATTCTTTTTGATAAATTTGACAGTTTATTTGTGCACTCTCAAGTTGTACCTTGAGAAGCTTATTTTCTGCTGTCAATTTATCAAAATCAGAACATTTATCACACACTTTAGATTGAGATTCAGAACTTACCGGTTTAGGTGATTCTGTCATTGCCATCAGCGCGAAATGAGCTTCCTTCCCTGCAAAGAATTTTGAGTAGTCAATCTTGGTGCAGGCATCATCCACCATGCACGACTTGCGGGTCATAAGGAAATCAGCTTCATCTAGCAACTGATCAATGTCATCGTCTAGTGAATTCACACTAGCTTCCGAGTCAGAATCACTTTCCATATCCGAATAAGCTAAATCATATTGCTCTCCAACATCTGTGACAGAATCAAGAATCATTCCAGACTTCTTGTCTTCACTCTCAGCATTCACATCCTCATTCAACTCCTCTATTTTCAACTCCGACACTTTCTCTATCACAACCTCCTCTTCAATCTCCTCATGCTCATCCAAACTCATCTTTGGGCCACACAAGCAACATTTCCAGCAGTAATCTCTTCCACTCCCAATTGCATACCCGTCCAATCAAAACCTTCATCTTTTTGAATCACAAGTGCTTGGTTTTGATTTTCAGTTTGGTTTTGGGTGTTAGGTGCAGAGATGGGAACAATGGTTCGGTTTGGATTCTGTTGTGGTTGGTTTTGAGATGTGGGTTGTCTAGTATTGGTGTTTTGTTGTGTGTTTTGACGGTTTTTGTAGTTGTTCTGAGGTTTAAAGCCAGAGATGTTGGGACTGTTGTATGATACCTGATTCTGGTTTTGGTTTTGTCTGTTTTGGTAGGTTGAGTTGAACGGGTTTCGATTACCTTGCTGAGCCGGCTGTGTACACTCTCTCTTAAAATGACCCTTCTCAACACAATTGAAGCATGTAACCTTGGCTTTGTTGAAGCCGTAAGTGGTGTTTGGAGAAGTTGACAGGTCAGTTCTTCCAGTTTTCTGTATAAAATCAGTGGCTCTCCTCATTATGCTTGCAAATGCCCACTGTATGTCCATAAGCTCCATCTCCTCTTTATCGATTTGTGCGTAGTCCTCATTGGTGAGATTGTTGTTTCCAATCTGACTAGCAACTAAACCGTTGTATGATGCAACCATAGTAGATACTAATGCAACATGCTGTTGAGCAATCTCAACAGTCACATTGTTAAGATTAGAAGTCTCTAACACAATCAGACTTTGATTTGATTGTGTTTGAGTGATCTGAATTTGGTTCATGTGAGGAGTATATTGTTGTTGTTGAGGTTGACTGGCAGTGTAACAGGCATCTTGTTGTAAAGGTGAAAAAGGTGAAATGAAATTTGGTGTTTGATAAGATTGTGGTGTGTATGATGAAGTTTGGGCAAGATAGTTTATTGGTGCTTTTGTGGGTTCAACAACATTGGATACACATGCAATATGAGGTGCAACATTTGAAGTAGAGCTTGAAGTAGAAAGAGAAGTAGATGTACCACTCACATACAGATCTGGATTCTGTGGGATCTGTGCTCTCTTGGCTTTCCTCTTCTCCTCCATATCTTTGTTCTCCAATTTTTGTATGAACTCGTTGATAGTCCAACACTGGTATGCATCCTTTTCTTTCAACACTTCAATGTGTTGGTTCCAGTATGGTGGTAAAGCATCAGCAAATTTATCCACCAGTTCTGACATCGGTATGCTGATCTCATAGCTCAAAAGTTCCGTGAGCAAATGGCAATACCGTGGAACCAATTCTTTTAGAGTCTCATTGCCCATGTAACTAAAGTTCTCGAACTCTTTTCGAAGCTCTTCCATTCTCAGCTTCCTTGTCTTCTCATTACCATCATGTCTGTTTCTCAGCATATCCCACAATTGTTTTGAAGTTGTACACGATCCGAACTGATGCAGCAAATCAGTGTTGATCGCCTGAGATAACTGAGAAAACGCCTTCTTCTCGATCGCAAACTTCTTTTTCTCATCATCAACCAAATTCTCCAACGGTATCGGTTCTCCAGTGTTCTCCAGAATAGGAGCAACATAACCCTTCACTATCATCTGCCATGCCTCAGCTCCCTCTAAACCTTGTCCCTCCACATGTATCTTGAACTTTGTCTTCCATGTGTTTTATTCCATCATATCCATGAGCTTTGGTGGACGATTGCCACTACCAGATGATAGATCATGAATGAGTGTAGATATGGCATTGGTCGTCTGCGAATGAACGGCAGCTGCTGCTACTCCCCAATAGTTGTCAATTGGTTGCTGAAACGGTTGCACAACTTGCTGAGGAGCAGAACTAGTCATAGCCATGTAATTGATTGGCTGGGATGGTGGACTAGTCTTCTGGGCTGCAACTAACCATGGATCTCTTGTTGTCTACTGCTGTGGTGCTTGAGTAGGTCTTGGCGTTGTTGGGAAGTTCCACATCTTAACCTGTAAACGTTTAAATACGAAAAGATTAGAAAAGTTTTAAAACAGAATACTCTTTCGCACTAACGGAGGGGCGAATGAGAAAAATCCTTCTCCTTCGACCGTTTTGAATGGTACGAATGTGGATTGATATCACAAAAACTCTTTCGACCGTTTGCTTCTCTCGTTCGACCGTTTTCCCTCTCCTTCGACCGTTCGATCAGTCGAATGTAACACAGACGGGCGAATGAACACAAATAAGCAATGAAAGTCTACGTTCGACCACAAATACAACACCTTTGACCACAAACTCTCTCTTTCGACCAAAGAAATCACACTTTCGACCGTTCTCTCTAGGTTCGACCCCTGGTAATTCAAAAACGGTTATTCTTTGAAAATCAGTTAATTTTGATCATGTTTATTAAATGTTGATGGATTTTGATGATCTAAATCAGGTTTTGAATAGGAATTGATTTGGAACATGTTTATCAAAGAGAATTATCCATTTTAACCATGAAAACAAGTTGTAATCAATCAAAAACTCATCAAATCAGTTTGTTCAATGAAAACAGAAACTTTTTGACCAAAATTGGGTCCAAATCAACCGAGAAACTATCAATTTGTGGTTGTTTGATCCAGAATGGCTCTGATACCACTTTGTATGTGCTATATGGATCGTATAATCAACAAAGAATGACCAAACAACTTTGTATGTGCGGAATCCCTAAAACAATCACAAAATGATAATCAAACAGATCAAAACACGTAAATCATCATTTCAAAGCTTTTGATTAATTAGAAACTCAATTACACGTTTACAGATTGAAACAACAGGGTAAGAACGTGAATTAAGCTAAATGATATCCTAGAGAGAGAATCAGAAAGTGGAGGGAATAAAATGACTCAAAGTTGCATTCAAAAAATCAGCTTGACTATTTATTGACTGCACATTCACCCAAACAGTTCGTGCGAATGTGCAGGTTCGACCAAATCACCCGGTCGAACCAAGCCATACATAACAATCTATTCTACGTTCGTCCAAAACCACTCCTTCGCACCCTTTTATTCTCCTTCGACCAAACAAAAACTGTTCCTTCGCACCTTCGACAATTCACAAAACAAGTTTATTGAACAATCCGAAGCACTAGTCGCACAACTGAATCTACACCTCTGCCAGTCTATCACAAGTTCCACAATACTTGTCACTATTTATATCAATAGTGGATTCAGAACTTACCTGTTTCGGAGGATCAGTCATAGCCATCAAAGCAAAATGCGCTTCCTTTCCAGCAAAGAACTTTGAGTAATCAATCCTTGTGAAAGCGTCATCAACAATGCATGATTTCCGAGTCATTAGAAAATTAGCTTCGGCCCGGAGTTGATCAACAAAAGCTACTTCAAAAACCTTCTTAGTCTCCAAAACTTCTCCAACTATCACCGACTCCTCTAAGTCAATCTTCTGAGCAACAAAAGCTACATTCCTAGCAGTAATTTCTTCAACAACCAATTGCATCCCCATCCAGTCAAAACCTTCATCTTTTTGTATCACCAAAGCCTTATTTTGGTTTTCGGTTTGTGTTTGACTATTTGGTGTGGAAATAGGAATAATGGTTCTGGTTGGATTATGTGGTGTTTGAGTTTGTGTCTGGTTGGGTGTAGTTGTTTGTCTAGCAGAGTTATTATGTGAGGTGTTCTGTTGGTTTTGGTAATTGTTTTGTGGTTGATAGTTATTGTTGTTTTGGCTTTGATAGGTTACTTGATTTTGAGATTGACGATTCTGATAATTTGAGTTGAATGGTTTATGTTACCTTTTTCAGCTGGCTGAGTGCATTCTCTCTTGAAATGACCTTTAGCACCACAATTAAAACAAGTGACTTTGGCTTTGTTGAAGCCATATGTGGTGTTGGGTGATGTAGCCAGATCAGTTCTTCATGTTTTCTCGATAAACTCAGTTGCTCGTCTCATAACACTCGCAAAAGCCCATTGGATATCGATAAGCTCCATTTCTTCCTTATCAATTTGATCATAGTCCTCATTGGTTAGATTGTTGTTACCAATTTGACTAGCCACCAATCCATTGTATGAAGCAACCATTGTTGAAACCAATGCAATATGTTGCTGAGCAACTTCAACTGTGACATTATTCATGTTGGATGTTTCCAACACGACCGGACTTTGACGTGTAGAAGCTTGTGATGTGTTAGGAACATAAGGTTGTTGTTGAGGTGTATTGGATGAATAACATGCGGTAGACATTTGAGGTTGTGGTGGAATGTAAGAATTTGTGGTGTAGTTTGGTGGATAAGTTGATGTTTGTGCAAGATAGTTAATTGGTTGTCGAGGCGGTTCAATAACACTTGACACACAAGCTATATGTGGCACAACATTACCTGCCACACTTGAACTGAACACAGAAGTAGATGAAGAGGCATGATACAATTCCGGATTATGTGGAAATTGTGATCGCCTAGATTTCCTCTTCTCCTCCAACTCCTTGTTCTCTAACTTCTGGATTAACTCATTGATTGTCAAGTATTGATAAGCATCCTTCTCTTTCAATACTTCAATGTGTTGGTTCCAATACAGTGGTAATGCATCAGCAAACTGATCAACCAACTCGGACATAGGAATCTTAATGTCATAGTTTGACAATTCAGTCAAAAGATGGCAATATTCTAGTCACAAGGTTTGAATATGCACACGATTTATCGGGTAGTATTGTTTTCACATATGGACTAGACTTACCATGAAACTCGAATTGTACAAGTTTTATTCAATATTCAAACCTATGTAATTCTCACGAAGTTTTGTTGACCCAAAATATTTTCAAACTTAACATGTTTCAGGTTATAGCTTTGCTTGAAGATTAGAGTTAATGCTTGAAGATGTATATTTAGTATTTATCATTTGATGTACAAAATCTTTTAGAACAATTGTTTGTAATTTATTTAATCAATTACTGAAATTTATTATTTACCATGAGCTACTGAACAGTCGTCAATACGTGACATCCCGATGTTTCCGCCATCGGTTGGGGTGTTACAATATGTATTACATTTATTCGTTCATGTATACCATGTCTTGTGTACACTATGTGTTGTGTATCACATAACCATGTAAGTGACTTGGTTATTAAAGTGATTATGTTAATTGCAACATAGGAGTTAAGTGCAAGTTGGGTGGCTTACCTGGTTTGCTAAAGCATGAAAATGGTATTAGGTTCAAACATCTTCGAGCGGCCCACGATCGGTTCGACAACATGTGAAAATTGGTTTGGTTTAAAAGTTTAAATAAATAGTTTTTACTATGGTTTGAAAGTCATTTTAGTATGCAGACACTTACTGTTGGCCCTAACCTGTTTACAAACATGTAATCTTAATAGCCTAGGGCCTGTGTTCAGTGTGTCACATGTGATATGGCGCTTTTGATGAAAGGTTTTGTAGGTATATTGACTAGTATATGCATAAACCTAGGTAGCTACAGAAAGCTAGATCTGGTAGGACCAGCGACAACATGAGAGGATCCTCTGCCATGCCTTAAAGCAACTTATCGATGTAAGTTACTCGGCTAACTATTCCACTTATGTACCTCTGAATCTAGCTTAGATCTTTTATTGTAAGACCCGCAAAACCGGTGTCAAACAGTTGGGTAAAAGTTATTAAATATGCAAAAACATGAGTACATTTTTCTTCGAAAGAGTATGTATACGCAGCGGAAAATCATTTAAAATAGAATCTATAAAACACATGAAAATTATTTATTCAATTGTAACTCGAATTTAAATTTATCATGTGTAAAAAAAGTCATCTTCGACTAGAAATGCCTTCTTATGCCGGGTAGCTTCTTGCATCTCCAAGCAGTTATCCACCCATCTCTCTTTTAACCTGAAATCAATCTAATGTGTATGCAAAAGTCAGCTACGCTGAGTGAATTCAAGTTTTAGAAATTTATATAAACAAGTAATTTGTCAAAATAGGATTTAACAAAATACCTCAACCTATTTAAGCAAACTAAAGCTAGAGATTAAAGCAGATATATCCCACTTTTGTCGTAGCTTAGTTTATAAAAATACATATAATTATAATTCAAACCAAAGCCAGAGATCAAAGCAAGCATATCCCACTTCTGTCATAGCTCAACTTATAAAAAAAATACACATAATATAAACTATGTACCAATCCTGACTCAAAACCAAGACTAGAGATCAGAGAAGGCATATCCCACTTCCGTCATAGCTCAGTTCGACATATCAGGTAGCCATCAAACATAGTCTATTATATTTAATAACAAGTATAACATAAACTAAGCAACAACCATGTCACAAAACCAATACCATATATCAGAGGAGGCATTTCCCACTTCCATCATAGCCCAGTTTATAAGGTCATGTAGTCTCCAAATACAGTTTATGTAAATATATATAATCCATATAACCTAAACAGGTAGCAAGTCAAGACTATACCCTATCTCACAAGTAAGGTTTCAAATACGTGGCCAAGACATTAAGCGCATTCCGCTTATCAAATAAAAATTTAAGCCACACATTAATCAAGACAACAGTCTATTAAACTATGTATAATAATACATATAACTCAGACCATATAATAACACATTCAGCACATTAGGCGCATTCTGCCTATTCACGTTTCATGCCAAAATATTATATTTGAGTAAATATGGATTTATATCGTAAGCAAAAACTTTGACATAAACCAGAGTAGGCCTATCCCACTTCTAATAACACATATAAATGAAACCATATAATAACACATTAGGCGCATTCGGCCCACTTACGTTTCATGTGCTAAAATAATATGTATGAGTAAATATAGATTACGTTCTTACACAAAAATATTTATAACGTCATCAAAATATTTTGTGACTTCATAAAAATAATGCGTTGGTGGCAATGGTGTGGTGGAGGACAGAAGTGGTTAAGTGATGAATTGAAGAAGATGAGGATGCCTGGATGTGCGAAGGAGATGAAGGAAATCTAGGGGTTAGTGGCTTGATGGATACGCAACCGCTGCCACCCTTCGTTTCAACCAAATCTGAGTTCAACACCACCACTATCATGATACCTCCGTTCGAACCATCAGCCACCACCACGGCCTAGATCGTGAATCAGAACCGCCAGATACGTCATCATCTGCCCAACAGCATGGGGAACCACTGCCAAAGGCCATTTCCCCTTTCTCTCTGATATAGAGAAGATCGGAAAGTGTATGTCGCTTGTGGCTCAGATAAAAAGTGAAGATGAAATGAAGGATCTATAGTGTTTGAATTGCAGATAAAATGAAAAAACAAATTTGTAAGTGCACAGAATGTGACTATCGCTTTTGGATTGACAATATAGCGTTTTTGGTAGATTTAATGTTGAATAAATTCCTATTCGATCTGTCGAGGTGTCGAAGGAAGATTACAGAGGGTTGAAGGAAGACTTGAAGTCTATATGTTTTGGTTCGAGCTTATGATGAGGTCGAAGAACTCATTCAACCTAGACGTGGGGTCAAATGAGCAGTCAATTAATAGTCTAAGTTTTATATTGTGACTAATCGTTGGTCATTTGGTTAGAGGTTTTGTGTGTGTTCTCTCTCTAGGTTTAGAAACGTCTGTAATTGATCTATTTCATTGTAAACCTTATCTTAACAAGTTTTATCAACATGTTTATGAATGAAATGATTATTGAAAAGGAATTAACTGTGTTTTGAATTTATCTCTATCATATTGCATACGATCTAGGGTTTCTGAACCTGGATTGTTCCATTTGTATGATCATTTAGTTGTTTTCTTTTAAACCGATACTCTACAAAGTGGTATCAGAGCTTATCTCGATCATACAATTGCAATTTGATAGTTTTTGAACAGATTTTTCACCAAAAATGCCTAAAAGTTTTCTGTTTTGCATGAACTTTGAATGGCAATGGAGATTGACTGATTTTGACTTGATTTCAAGGATAAAATCAAAATTTTCATTCATTAAAGTTGATCTCCATCAAATACGAAGCAAAACCTAATTAAGATCATCAAAATCCATCAACTTTAAAAAAATTTTAATCAAAATAATTGATTTTTGAAGAATAACCGTTTTTTCAAATGGGTCAGGTCAATCCAGAGAGATTTAGGTCGAACGAGTTGTTTTTGTGGTCGAATTAGTGGTTTTGGGTCGAACCAGAGAGAATTTAGGTCGAACCAAAAGTTTTTGAGTGTGTTGTGTTGTCATTCGACCATTAGTGTTTCATTCGACCATACGGGAGGTCGAAGGTGAGTCTGTTTTATGTCGAACCAAGTCTAGTGTGTTACAATTTCTCATTCGAGTCTGTTTAGGGGGTCGAACCAGACAGTTTTATCTCATTCAAACCCACGACTACTGTTTAAAGGTCGAACCAGATTCTGTTTTTGAGAATTTTCTAAGTGTTTACATTCCGAGCATTATGGACAACATTTGGGGATATTCTACTACACGGGACCTGCAACAACACAACAACATGTTGGGTCTGCTGACCTGGAGAAGAACAGATGATTAGAAAGCCAAAACATGCTATCAGTTTGATCCTTGAATAAAAAGTCTTTACAACTTACTTCTCCCAAAAGACTGCTGACCCTAACTACTGTTCTATCCAAACAACTGCTCAACAACTGCTGATACAAAGAACTGCTGAGTAAACAACTGATGAAGAACAACTGCTGACCAAAGGTCTGATGAAGAACAACTGCTGATACAAGTACTGAAGACCAAAGCACTGCTGGAACCAACAACACTTAGGCTCCAGCAGTGGATACAAGACCATCAGAGTTTATCTTCAACAGATGTTTAATATCAGTGCTTTCAATGTAACAGTAGTTTGTAATAGGCAGATGTTTATGTTTGTTATTCTGTTAGAGGTCACTATCTTAGGTGACGTCAGCCTAGGTCATCAGTGCTTTGAGTCTGCTATAAATAGAACAGTGCTTGTACTGTTCTATTGCATCACACACACAAACATTCTCTCAGACAAACACTGTGTGATCAGGCTGAGGGGGAGTAATTGTACGATTGTAATCTTTTGGATTAATGAAAGCTTTCGATCTGAAAACATTTACTCTCTTGTTTTGATTTACAGTTTATTATTCCGCTGCACTTTCATTCTATTCTGCTTTCATTATTATCATATTTAGTTAAACAATCAAAACAAACTCAGATCCTAACAATTGGTATCAGAGCATGGTCAATTAAATTCGATCTAACAAATCAATTTAATAATCAGCTCACAATTATTGATATTGTTTGTCTGTTAGATTGAAAACAGAGTAATAGTTTAATTTCGTTTCAACCGTTTTTAAACAGACTTTGTTTTTTGAAAAATCAGAGAATGGCTTCTATCAATCACGATCCACATAACACTGGCACGAACAACTAGCCACCGATGCTTGTCAGATCTGAATACAATATCTGGCAACGTCGGATGAGCCATGTTCTAGCTCAACAAAACACTGGGTGTTGGAAGTCGGTTATCTTCGGAACACATGTTCCGACTGTGCCGAGTACTGAAGATCCCAAAGTGTTTGAGCCAAAGAAACTTGAAAACTACTCCGACCAGGATTTTCAGAAAATTGAGCTAGATGCTAAGGCCTTCAGTATTGTGGCCATGGCTCTACCCAATGATATATATGCTGGGTTGTTACACTGTAACAGTGCAAAGGAGTTGTGGGATGCACTGAAAGAACAGTTTGGTGGGACTGAGGAGGTTATTGAAAACAATCGTGAAATACTTAACCAACAATATGAAACATTCAGTCATGTCAAAGGAGAGTCATTAACTCAACAGTTTGAGAGATTTAATTACTTAATTAGTGAACTAAAATTGGTTGGTCTTACTTACCCTCATTCAACCTTGAACCATAGGTTTTTGAGATCATTACCAGACAAATGGGACGCTATTGCTATTGTGATGAGAAACTCAATAGGATTTAAAGACCTATCACTGACCCAGCTTCATGGTAAGCTCTTGACCTATGAGAGAGAGCTTAACCAGAAAAAGAAGCTCCAGGACTCTGGAAAAGTGTCTGATGACTATGTGTTTGGAAACACAGCACTTTTGGGTCATGATGAGGTGCCTGGAAATACAAAGGATCAGAGTTATGATCATTTTATTGACATAACTTCAGGTTTTAACACAGGTTTTAACTCTGATTGTTATTCACCAAACTATGCTTTCACAGCAAGTGGTGGTGATATCCAGGCATCTGACAATATATTCTTTGAGTGATGACCTGAAATACTTTGACCCTGATGATTTGGAAGAAATGGACATTATGCACCAATTGGCCCTTCTCAGTGTAAGAACTAATAATTTTTACAAGAAAACTGGTAGATGGTTTCCAGGGTTGACTGGCAGATCTAAGGTTGGGTTAGATAAATCAAAGATCAAGTGTTATAAATGTCATAGGTTTGGTCATTTTGTTAGGGAATGTAGGGGTCAACATGGTACACCTATGATAACCTATCCAAATCAAAGACCACAGACCAACACTTATCAGAATTCCTATAATGCCCCTGGACCAAATGTGCAAAACACTGCTCATTTTGCACAGTCCTCAAACACTGTTCCTGTCCAGTATGTCCAAACCACTGTTCCTCAGATCCACTATGTGCAAACACCTGTTGCTCAAGCACCTGTCCAAACGACTGTTGCTCCATCCTCTGCTCCTGCAGAGACCAGTCAACAGAGCTTCTTTACACAAGGCTTTGTTGATTGGAGCAGTCTACCTGATGAGCAAACAGATGAGAATTTTGCACTAGTTGCCAAAGCTGAAAATGAACCAGAAAATTTTTGTTTCATGGCTATGGTAGATGAGATTGAATCTGAGGAGGTGGTAACTGAATCTGATGTTTTGACTGATGATGTTGTTAGTGAAGTTGTTACAGGTGAAAAACCTGAAGAAGAGGTTGTGAATCTCTCAGATCCTTGGGGTGCATCTGATGACTGTGAGTGCAAGTGTGATTGTGCATTGATGGCTGCTGCTAAGGTATCTCCTCAAATTCTCAAAGAGTTGTGTTCTGACAAATATGTAATAGCATTTGCTAACATCAAAGAGGTGAATGAAAACCTTAGAAAGAAAATTTTGGATGATGAAGTTAAATTTGAAAAACTCACAAAAGATTTGAAAACAAATTTAACTGCAAAAGAGTCTGAAATTAGCAGCTTAAAACATGAAGCAACCATAACCAAAGACCAGCTCCAAACTATGATAGCAAAATATCAAAGTTGCAAGAGTGAGCTAGAGTCCACCCAAGTTGAATGTGAGAAATGGGTGGAATCATGTAGAGAATTTGAAATGTTACTCAACAAACAAACAAAAAGTCATGTGAAGTTTGGCATTGGTTTTGAAACCACTGCTCCTGCTTTTGAAAACACTGACAAAAAGAGTCAAAAGTCTGTTGAGGTAATACCAATAAACCTGCAGGGTCAAGAGATTAAAATCACTGAACCAAATGGTAAGAAAATTGTTCTTGAAAAACCAGAAGGTTCCTCATCTTTTGCTGAACTTGAAAAGTATGAATTTAAACCTACTTGGTCTGATGAGTGTGATACTCTTGAGAATTTCAAACCTGTTGATTTTAAAACACCTGAGGGAAAGACAGCACCTCAGGCAAAGGTCATTCCATTGGCTAAAGTCATTCCCCTGAAAAATCTTCCAGCAGATGCTCAAACATCTGTTGAAAAGAAGACTGAAAAGGGGAAGAAGAAAGAAAAGACTGTCAACTTGTTCTGTGATTTCTGTGAAAAGAAGAATCATGTCACCAAAAACTGTTTTCTTCTAAAAGCATATGATATTAACAAAGGAACAAGTGAATGTGATTCCAAAGCCACATGCTCAATATGTGGGAAAAAGAATCACAAGACCAAAGAGTGCTTGTATCTCAAAAATTTTGATGTAAAAATACAAGAATACAAAGCTAAAACTCTTGCAAACCCTGTGGTTAGTACTCCAAAAGGAAAGCCCAAACAGACCTTCACCCCTGTCCAAACATCTGTTACAAAAAGGCTTGAAACATCTGCTTCTAGAGATGTCCAAGTAACAGATGCTCCACCCACAAGCAAATACCCAAGAGGTTATGGTCAACCTCCATGTCACAGTCTGCCACATGTTTATGAGGAGCCAAAGAGACCCTCTAAACCAAGAGTGAACAGAAATCCATATGGGTATTATCATCTGTCAGGAAGTGATCAAACAACTGCTGCCCCAAGTGTTGACATTCAAGCACTGGCAAATGGTCAGCAGCAGTTGTTGACCTTAATTCAGAAATTGGTCCAAACCACTGATCACCTTCCAAAGCTTGAGTCTGAAAGGTCTGAGGACCCATCCAAAGCCAACTTGGCTTTGGACACTCACCAAAACTAATCATTTACTGATGTGCAGGGAACTTCTGCTTGTTTAGATAGTCTTTGGTATGTAGATAGTGGAGGTTCCAGGCACATGACAGGATGTAGAGCCCTGCTTCTGGACTTCTTGGCTCATAGAGGGGGTGATATATCCTTTGGTAATGATTCTAAAGGTAAGGTGTTGGGTTCAGGGACTGTACAGGCTGGAAAACTCAAGTTTGAAAATGTCAATCTTATTGATAATCTCAAGTTTAATCTTCTGAGTGTTTCACAAATGAGTGACAAAGGTTATGGCTCATTTTTCACAAAGAAAACTTGTAAGATTATTGGGCCAGAAGTGGTGAAAAAGATTGATACCATTATTGCTGAGAGCAAAGCACAACTTGTTGCTCATAGAAGTGGCAATGTGTATGTTGTTGATATGTTAAAGGACAATCCTATGGCAAATGTCTGTCTGTTTTCTGCTGCCTCCACTAAGGATACAGAATTGTGGCATAGGAGATTGGGTCATACCAACCTTAATACTATCAACACACTCTCCAAACAAAGCCTTGTCAGAGGTTTACCATCAAAAGAATTTAAATGTGATGAGCATTGTGTTTCTTGCTTAAAAGGGAAACAACATAAAAGCTCTTACAAATCCATTGATGAGTCCAAAACTAGTCAGTGTCTACAACTGTTGCACATGGACTTGTTTGGCCCTGTTAAAATCAAGAGTCTAAGAAGAAAGAGATTTTGTCTTGTCATAGTTGATGATTTTTCTAGGTTTACATGGACTTACTTTTTACATTCTAAGGATGAGACTGCAGGAATATTGAAGGACTTTGTCACCAAAGTTGAAAAGCAATATGACTTGCCTGTAAAAGTCTTCAGGAGTGACAATGGAACAGAGTTTAAAAATAAGGAGTTGGATGACTTCTGTGTGTCAAAAGGGATTGTGAGGCAGTTCAGCATCCCAAGAACACCAGAACAAAATGGGGTGGTTGAGAGGAAAAATAGAACTCTTATAGAAGCTGCAAGAACCATGCTAGCAGATTCTGGTTTGCCACTGTCCTTTTGGGCAGAAGCTGTAAACACTGCTTGCTATGTTCAAAACAGAGTTTTGATCAACCCCAGACATCAAAAAACTGCTTATGAAATTTTGTTCAAAATCAAACCATTAATCTCATTTTTCAAAATCTTTGGCTGCCCATGTTTCATTTTAAATCTCAAAGATTCCATTTCAAAATTTGCAGCCAAAGTAGACAGATGTTATTTTCTGGGATATTCTTCTACTGCTAAGGCCTACAAAGTGTTTAACACAAGGACTAAGACAATAGAAGAAACTCTGAATGTAAAGTTCAATGAACTTTCATCTCTAAAAATCCCTGCAAACCCTGCTGAACTATTTGATTTAGATAAAATCAAATTTGAAGATATCACTGTTAAAGCTAACAATGCAGGTATTCCACAGTCTCCACAGCAAGATTACAGAACAGATGTTGTGATCCCCAGTCACTACAAAGTCTATTCTGCCTCAGAGGAAGCAGCTGTTCAAAACAATTGTCAAAACTCTGCCACAACTGTGTCAACCACTGTTGGCCAGTCTTATCCTCAAACCACTGCTTCACCCCTCACAACCACTGACCTATCATCTGTTGACAAAAGTCAATCATCTGTTGACAAATGTCAGTCAAGTTTCACACCACTTGGACCCATTCCTCCATTACCATTCCAAACATCTGATGGCACTACAGAACTACCAACAGATGTTACACCAACAGAGTCACCAAACCTCTGTCCATCACCTCAAAATGCCATTATTCCATATCAAGGAGATCTTATTTACTTAAGAGCTCATCCACCAGACCAGATCATTGGCAACATCAGAGAGGGTGTGCTCACAAGAAGCCAATCCTCAAATATCTGTCTTTTTGCAGGTTTCCTATCCCTCACACAACCTGTCAAGTACCAAGAAGCACTAAAAGACAACAGTTGGGTAGAGGCCATGCAGGAAGAACTCCTTCAATTCAAAAGACAACAAGTATGGGAGCTTGTACCACTTCCTAAGGATGTTTGTCCTATAGGAACAAAGTGGGTCTTCAAAAACAAGACTGATGAAAGGGGTATTGTTGTCAAGAATAAAGCTAGGCTTGTGGTTCAAGGCTTCAGACAAGAAGAAGGAATAGATTATGATGAGACTTTTGCTCCTGTAGCAAGACTAGAAGCCATCAGACTCTTTTTAGCCTTTGCTGTCAACCACAACATAAAGGTGTACCAGATGGACATCAAATGTGCTTTCCTTTATGGAAAAATTCAGGAGGAGGTCTATGTATGTCAGCCATCTGGTTTTGAAGACACATTCCATCCTGATTATGTCTACAAGCTTAACAAAGCTTTGTATGGACTTAAACAAGCACCAAGGGCCTGGTATGAAACTCTCTCCACATTCCTTTTATCCATTGGCTTCACAAGAGGTAAAATTGACAAAACTTTATTTCTTAAATGGAAAGGGAAACACTTAATGATTGTTCAAATATATGTGGATGACATCATTTTTGGATCCACATGTAACCAATGTGTGAAGAGTTCAGAAAACTCATGACAGCAGAGTTTGAGATGAGTGCCATGGGTGAGCTTCAGTGTTTCCTTGGTCTTCAAGTGAAACAACTGCAAAATGGCACATTCATTCACCAAAACAAATATGTAAAGAACTTATTAACCAGATTCGAGATGAATGATTGTAAGCCATGTAGCACACCCATGAGTACAGTCAAACTGCTCACTATTGATGACAAGGATGAACTGGTTGATCAAACACATTATAGATGTATGATTGGGTCTTTATTGTACCTAACTACATTTAGGCCAGACATTATGTTTGCTACCTGTGTCTGTGCCAGATCCCAGGCTTCACCCAGAAAGTCAAACCTTATTGCTGTGAAAAGGATATTCAGATACCTAAAAGGTGCTCCCACACTTGGTATCTGGTATCCTGCTAATGGAAACATTGAGCTTTCAGGTTATTCAGATAGTGACTTTGCTGGCTGTCACACCACAAGAAAATCCACTTCAGGAGGGTGCCAATTTCTAGGGAATGCCTTAGTTTCATGGCAAAGCAAAAAGCAGGCAGCTGTTTCAAGTTCAATAGCTGAAGCTGAATACATTGCTGCTACAAGCTGTACAGCCCAACTCATGTGGCTTCAAAATCAACTACTGGATTTTGGGATAACTGCACTTAGGACTCCACTTATGTTGGACAGTCAAGCTGCTGAAAATATCATCAAGAATCCAGTCTCTCATTCCACTACCAAACACATTGACATAAGACACCATTTTGTCAGAGACAGCTATGAAAAAGGTTTGATTTCTTTACACCATGTTCCAACAGAGGATCAGTTGGCAGATGTGTTAACAAAAGCTTTAGACACATCTACCTTTACAAATCTGATTTCCAGATTTGGTATGTTAAACATGGATTAATCATCTAAAGTTTCAATACATCTTAATAAAATGTTTCAGCAAATCAAATTTTTAAAATAGCTGTTTGGTTGAAAAATCTGTTTATAACATCTGATCAGATAAAACAACCACTGTTTCATTCATATCCACTGTTGGTTGAAAAGTCTGTTTCAAAACATCTGTTCAGATAAAACAACTGTCCGCTTATATATATATATATATATATATATATATATATATATATATATATATATTCTATCCAAAAAAAAAAAAAAAAAAACAGTTGGACCCATCAGCTGTTTGTATCAGTTGTTTGTCAAAAACAGCTGTTATCCACCAGATGTTTCATCCATCAGATGATTGCCACGTCTGTTCATATAAGCAGAGGTTTGGCCACATCAGCGGTTTCATTGAGCCTATAAAAACCCTGTTTTACCACAACAGTCGTTACACTGTCTCATTGTATTCAAAATACTGAAAACCGCCTTCTTCATTCTCAAACCCTCTATCAATCTTCAATCATCTTCACCTTCGAAATCCATTACAATGGATCTTCAAGCCAAAGCTACACACAATTGTCTCCCCTATCTGATTAAAACAGATGACAACACTCCATTTCATTCCACCATCGACATTTTCCTTAACTCAAAATACTTACCCATCCTAACCGCTAACGCCCCCATTTATCTTGATACACTCCAAGAATTTTGGTTGAATGCTGAGTTTCTACTACAAGACAAAAAGCCTACTTCCATTATTTCCAAAATTGGAGAAACCAGTATCGTCATTACCCCTGAAACCATATCCACAACCTTCACACTGAATGACCTGGCAGGTAAGGATTCCTTTACTAAAACAGAGCTTCACACTGAGTTCCAAGAAAGAGGGTATGATGGTCAGATGACTGGATCAACTCTTTTCAAAAAGTTTTTCCCTCCAGTCATGAAATTTTTCTTCCATACTCTTCTTCTTTGTGTCTCTGCTAAGTCCACATCCTTTAATGAAATCCCATTGAGGATGCAATATCTGGGTTATGCCATGTTGTCAAACTCTGACTTCAATCTTTCCCAGGGATTGTTCATGGACTTGGTATCAAATGTGAAAGCTGTCAAGTCTGGGTCAAACAATGCTTTTCTTATTTACCCAAGAATTCTTAGTGTAATCTTACAAAAAGTCTTACCAGAAAAAGTTTTCAAAAAGGGTGAGGCTATGCAAATGAAAAGCTTAACTGATGAAACTTTCACAAGAATGCTGGGTGGAAGCACCCAAGAAAAAGTGTCTAAAGTGTCAAAAGTTTCTAAAAAACAAACAAAGAGGACAAAGGCAACAACTGTTGTCAAAACCTCTGTTGTTCAGCCCACTGCTCCTGGTGATCATGGCACTACATCCAGTGCTGTGAAATCCACACCAGCCACTTCCAAAAGGAAACATCCATCCACAAAAACCACCACTCAACCACAAATGAGGCTTCTGGATGTTGAGGTACCAGAAGAAACCTCTGTTGCACAACAAAAGCAACCTGAAACCACTGTTATTACTTCCTCACAACAGTTGGACATACCTCCACCTGACCAAACTCCTCATGAATCCTCTCAAAAGGATCATGTTGTAAGCCAAGGGGACACACATCATGATACATTTGAGTCACTTGACCATATGTTCACAAGCCCTTCTCCCAGGGCTAATTCTCTTGTTACTCCTCCACCCTCACCATCACATGTCCCACAAACAATGCAACCTCTGTTTGAAGCAATTGATAAATCTCAGGAAGATCCCAGTTCCTCTCTTCCACCTGTCACTGAGAGAATACTCCAACAAGTGACTGGTCCTGAGAATATACAATCTGCTATCCCACAAACAGAAGAGGAGGTTACACCACCTGAGTTCAATGAAACTCTAGGTGAGTTTTCAAGTGGAGCAGCCACTACTGATGTAGAGACCACTGTCTCACATCAGGACAGTGATTACATAGCTAAGACTCCCTTGAAGGCAACAACTGTTGAAGCCACTATAGTGTCTCCAAAAGCAGTTGGAAGTCCCCAGTACCAAGACATAGGGGCATTTGATTCACCTATTAGGCCTGAATCAGGTAGAACTACCACTAGTAGGGACTCAGATGATCCTATTAATTTAGGAGATGGGTCAAAATACCAAGAATTGACGGACAGAGTTTCTGTCATTGAAACCTCTGTTGCTAACATCAAATCTGATGTCAAGCTTATACTGAGCTCAATTGCAGATCTTTCCAAGAGTCAACCATCCACAGCTGATATAGCCAGTGAGTTATGGAAATCAGTTTCCCCCATCATCATAGCTCACAGAAAACTGGCTGATCAGACACATGAAACTTACATGGCTGAGATCAGGAATATGGTAGATGCAAGGTACAAAGATACCCATCCTCAGGGATGAAAATGATGATGCTTTCACGGCTGATGATGCCAAAAAGGGGGAGAGTGGCAGAGATAGGCTACCAAAACTAGATCCTTTTGGTTGTCCTCCTTCTCAAAAAGGCCAAGCCAAGTCTGCCAAGAAACCAGAGTCTACCAAATCAGCTCCACAACAACAAGCTCCACAACAACAACAAGCAACAGCAGCACCACCACAACAACCACCACAACAAACCACTGAGAAGAATAAAGCAGTAGATGACTCTGCAAACATAGAAGCTGAAAAGGCTGCTCAAGAGAAACAGAAAAGAGCTGAAACTTTGGAAGTTAAAGCAGAGTCATTAATTGAACTCAAAAAGAAACAACAAAGGGAAACTGAAGATGTGGGATCCTCTAAAAGGATGAAAAGACCTGCCAAGCATGTTAGAAAACCACCATCTAAGTTGAACACCTCTGTTGATAAAACCACTGCTACTGAAACCACTGCTACCCAAAACACTGAAACTACTCAAAACACTGCTACCCAAACCACTGCACCCAAACCAACAAACATACCCAAACCAACAAACACACCTGAACATACAACCACCAAACATACATCACCAGCTAAATCCCAAACATCTGCTGGACCTACTAAAAGGCCAACAGATGTTAATCCAACCACTGCTACCAAATCACCATCACCAAAAATCATGTACACAAGGAAGAGAAAATCAACCTTTGTTGTACATGATGAAAACATACACACATCACCAACCACCATTTCAACTGCCCAATCCACTCCTCCCATCACAGCTATTCCAATCACATCATTCTCACCACACACATCCAAGTTCAGATCCCATAGACCACCACCAACCATTACACCATTGATTGTTCAGTATCCCCTTGAACTTGATCTACTCAAGGGGGAATTACAATCCTTCTACAATACTGAACAGCCATCTGAAAGATCCTTCCCATCTCTCCCAAACTTCCCTGTTCCCCTCAACATTGATACTTATTTGAAATACAAGGGTGAGCAGGTGGATGCCATCATCAGGGAGAAATGCAAAGGGAAGGATGACATGACTGCTCAGGGCATCCATTCAGCAGAGCTTAGCAAACTCAGAAGGATTGAAGATTTTGCTAAGACCCTGAGCAATTCCATGTCCTCCATGCCTCTTAGTGTAGATTTGGAAAAAGAGGTAAGGGAATCTCTTCTTGAACAGATAATGGCAACCAAGCCTTACAAAGCAAACAAAAAGCAGTTCAATGGTTGGACTACTCATGCTTTGAGAGAAGAACTACTCAGGATTGAAGAAATGGCCAAAGACCCCAAAGCAAAAGTCTCCACTCCTAATTTTGGCAAAGGCAGAGACCCAGTCAGAGCCTTGAAATTCAAAAGGATGAGGCAGGAGATTGTAGCTGCCAACTATGGGGAGATGAGGTCAGTTTCCAGATGGTCAGAGTTAAGGCTGGTTGAAACCTACAAAAGTCTGGAAGAACCAATGATGAAGAGACCCCAACAGACTTTTAACCTGGACAGCTTACTTGAAACCTCTGATCTCACAACTGCTGCAAGAAGACAGTTCAAGAGGCAGAAGGAGATGTCAGAGGAAGATCAAAGAAAGTTTGCTGATACATTCATCAAAGAAGGGCTCTTCAATCAAATACATTATTTCTCTGATCCTACAACAGAGAAGCTCAGAGAACTCATTGGAAGACCTCCTTCACCCAATTCATCAAGAATAAAAGTTCATCTCAGCAAATCCACTGACTCAAAAATTCTAAAGTGGAAAGTCAACAAAGACAACCACGAATTGACATTGCTCAGGTCAGATGGAAGGGTTCAGAAGATCAGCATGGATGATGCTTACAGCCTATGTGCAGAAGATCACCAAACACTGCTAAATCTGGACCTAGAAAGAGATGAAGAAGACTTATTTGCTATGAACTTTGAATTGCAATTCAAAGGTCAAATCAGAGAAAGTCTGATGAGGAATAAAGATCAATAAATAAAGCTGAGTTTTGGCATCATCTGTTCTAGGGGGAGATTGTTGGGTCTGCTGACCTGGAGAAGAACAGATGATTAGAAAGCCAAAACATGCTATCAGTTTGATCCTTGAATAAACAGTCTTTACAACTTACCTCTCCCAAAAGACTGCTGACCCTAACTACTGTTCTATCCAAACAACTGCTCAACAACTGCTGATACAAAGAACTGCTGAGTAAACAACTGATGAAGAACAACTGCTGACCAAAGCTCTGATGAAGAACAACTGCTGATACAAGTACTGAAGACCAAAGCACTGCTGGAACCAACAGCACTTAGGCTCCAGCAGTGGATACAAGACCATCAGAGTTTATCTTCAACAGATGTTTAATATCAGTGCTTTCAATGTAACAGTAGTTTGTAATAGGCAGATGTTTATGTTTGTTATGCTGTTAGAGGTCACTGTCTTAGGTGACGTCAGCCTAGGTCATCAGTGCTTTGAGTCTGTCTATAAATAGAACAGTGCTTGTACTGTTCTATTGCATCACACACACAAACATTCTCTCAGACAAACACTGTGTGATCAGGTTGAGTGGGAGTAATTGTACGATTGTAATCTTTTGGATTAATGAAAGCTTTCGATCTGAAAACATTTACTCTCTTGTTTTGATTTACAGTTTATTATTCCGCTGCACTTTCATTCTATTCTCCTTTCATTATTATCATATTTAGTTAAACAATCAAAACAAACAAACTCAGATCCTAACACAACAGCATGTTCCGATGAATCCGTGGGCAGTTGCTTCTCAGAAGACGAATACACAACAATCACAACCGATCAACTACATTGCTATGACAAGTTCAACACCACCAGCTGTTACTCAACCTCCACAACAACAAGTGAATGATCTTTGGGGAGTTGCAGCAGCAGCAGTACAGTCTCAAACTACAAGTACAATTACTAAACTCATCAATGACTTATGATTGGGTAGTGGTCATCGTCCTCCTAAGCTGTTAGACATGTAAGAGTATTATCAATGGCAGAAGAAGTTCAAGATTCACCTAGAAGGCATGGGATTGGAAGGAGGAGAGGCTTGGCAAATGATCATGAAGGGATATGTTACTCCGATAGTTGAGAATACGAATATCCCAATTCCTCTTGAAGACTTAAAGGATGGCGAAAAGAAGAAGTTTGCACTTGAGAAGAAGGCGTTCTCTCAATTGTCAGAGGCGTTGAGCACATATTTGTTGCACCAGTTTGGGTCATGTACTACTTCTAAACAACTTTGGGATTGTTTGAAGAATAGAGATGATGGTAATGAGAAGACCAGAAGACTTCGTATAGAAGAGTTGAAGAAAGAGTACGAGAATTTTAGTTACGTGGGAAATGAGACATTAAAGGAACTCATTCCTAGTTATTGTCACTTATTGTCTGAATTGTCGAACTATGAGATTAACCTTCCAATGCAGGAATTAGTTGACAAGTTTGCTGACTCGTTGCCTCCATATTGGGGACAACATGTTGAAGTGTTGAATGAAAAGGATGTGTATCAATATTGGACTATCAACGAGTTCATGCAGAAGTTGGAGAATAAGGAAATGGTAGAGAAGAGGAAAGCCAAAAGATCCCAGTTTCCACAAAACCCGGAGTTGTATCATGCTAACTCATCTGCTTCCATGTCTAATTCATCAATAGGTGGAACTGTTGCACCACACATTGTTTGTATTTCAAATGTTGTTGAACCACCAAGAAATCCGATCAGTTACCTTACTCCGGGCCCATCTTATACACCAACTTCATACACCTCAACTTCTTATATACCAACACAACCCCAGATGTCTGCAGCTTGTTATACTTCATCTATGCCTAAACAACAACAGTATATGTTCCTCAGATGATGCCTCAAGCATCTTCGAGCCAAAGTCCAATTGTGATGGAAACCTCCAACATGAACAATGTGACAGTTGAAGTGGCGCAACAACACATTACTTTAGTCTCAGCAATGGTCGATTCATATAATGGACTTCTGGCAAGTCAGATTGGAAACAATAATCTGACTAATGAAGATTATGCCCAGATCGAAAAGGAAGAGATGCAGTTGATCGACATATAGTGGGCGTTTACAAGTGTGATGTGGAGAGCTACCGAGTTTATAGAAAAACTGGAAGAACTGATCTCGCTACTTCACCGAATACTACCTATGGTTTCAACAAAGCCAAGGTAACTTGCTTTAATTGTGGAACTCGAGGTCATTTCAGCAAGAATATACAAAACCCATGCAACAAGGTAACCGAAATCCATTTAATTCCAACTATCAGAATCGCCATTCACAAAACCAAGTCACTTATCAAAGCCAAAACAACAACTGTCCACAAATTTTTTTTACCAAAACCGACATAATACGTCTCAAAATACTACATATAGACAAACATCTACACCTAACCAAAACAAAACTACACCAAATTTTAACCCAACCAGAAGCATTTCCAATTACTACACCAAATACCCAACCTCAAAACGAAAACCAGGCTTTGGTGATTCAGAAAGACGAGGGTTTTGATTAGAATTGCATGCAGAATATGCAATTGGGTGTTGAAGAGGTTACTGGTGGGAATGTAGCTTGTTTTTTGCACAAGAGATGGTTTTAGATGAGCCGGTGATAGTTGATCATGAATCGGTTTCTTAGAAAATATCTGAAGTTGTGACTAAGAATGTTTCTTAAGTTGTAAATAGATTGTTGAAGAGAATGTCCAGGAGGTTACAGATAATGTTTCAAAGGAGGTTGATGAACCGGTTACTGAAATGGTTACAGAGACGATTATCGATTCCGTTGCTGATGTCTTTGCTGAACAGGAATATGTCTATTCGGATTCAGAAAGCGAATCTGATTCTGATGACGAAGAAATCGTGCATGGTGGTTGATGTTTTCATGAAGATCGACTACTCAAAGTTCTTTGCTGGAAAGGAAGCTCATTTCTCTTTGATGGCCATGACAGATCCGCCTAAACCAATAAGTTCTAACTCTTCTGATAGTGATAAATATTGTGGTACTTGTGATAGATTAACTGATGAAGTTAAGCAACTTAAGCATCAGCTTGATAGTGCTAAAATGGTTATCCAATCTTATCGTAAGGATGAGCAGCATGACTTCAACGAAACACTTGATGGTCACAAAAACGATGTTTCAGAATAGACTAAATCTACAAAATAGCCATTAACAACTATATCAACAAAATTGAAGAAACATAACTTGAAATGGCTAAAATCAAGTGTTTTGCTAAAAATTTCAATAAGAAATTTACAAACACGTGCCAAATGTTTTGGACCACATAGTTGAGGAAGCATCACAATCAAGTAGTGCCAATAACAAGGATGTTCCTGCTCCAGTGTTATTTGAAAATCACAATTTAAATTCAGTAAGAGCTGAGAGTTCAGTGAAGTAGGATTCCTCATCGGATAACGAATGAAACACTTCTAGTGGTGGCGATCCGAATTCAAATGTGAGACCGATACTTGGATTGAATGATGTAGGAGTTATTGCCGTAACTGATGATTCATATATTGAAGATGAGGAACCTAAGAAAAATGATGATATTCCATTGGAAAATCACATTAGAACAAATGAGATAAGTTAACCATCTCAAGTTCCTCATCCTTAGAAGATGGCAAACAATATGAATCAGTCAGATAAGAAGGTTGAACAGATAGAATCAAATGACAAACCAGTGAAGGTTTTCTATCAGATGGAAGGATCCGATAAGATAATCTCAGATGATGAATATCCCATACAATTTGCCAATTATTCTAAGACTGAGAAAATCTGGCAAGAGAGTACCATTTGGTTTCCTAAATATGAAAGAACAAATTTTGTTCCTCTTAAACTTATTCGGAGATTGTATGGTGATGATTGTTCACAACCAAAGGTTCATTTCATGGAATTTGTGAAGCCAAAAGAGAAGGTTAACGGATCTTATGAACCGACTTACACAAAGCAGCCCGCTCCTAAGAGTTTAAGGTGTAAGTCTGTTGATGACCAACACCCGGTTAACTCTTTCGCTAAATCTAACTCCAAGAATGTGTTTGAGGAGTATCGTGCATGTTTTAAATGTGGGGAGATAGGGAATTTACTTTCTCACTACCCATATGTAAGGCATAAGAGGCACGAAGTTGAAAGAAAGCATAATTTTAGGAATTCGGTTGATTATCATAGATAGTATTTTCCACAAAGACAGTTTTTCCCTCAAAGGCAACAGTCTTTTAATCAAAATCGTTTTTATCAAAAGAAGGCAAACCACCTGATTGTCTATGATAACAGAAACCGGATTGCTATGGAAAAGAAGCTGAAGAAACCTACGGTGAACACAACCAATGATAAGCAAAAGGTTTTTCCAAAACCCGCTGTGAAATCATTGGTTGGACCTGTATCTCCAGGTGCTTCTACATCATCTGCAAAAGTTGAAGTTAAAAATGAAAAAGTTATGAACAACCAGAAAAGGGTTGATTCAAACTTGAAAGATTGTGAAAAAGATTCTTTGAAAATTAACATTCAAAGACCCAAGACCAAACAGGCTTGGGTCCCTATTAAAAACTAATCTTGTTTTTGATTTGTGCAGGGAGCTTCAGCTGGCCCTGTTAGCGGTCTCTGGATTTTCGATAGTGGAGCTCTTGGGCACATGACCGTTGTTTTGACGCTGCTTTTTGATATCAAGAATATTAATGGAGGTTATGTGGCGTTTGCGGGAAACAAATGAGGTTACATAACAATGGAAGGTAGTGTTAGTAATGGAATTGTGAGTTTCGAACGGATATTGTATGTGAAACAAATTGATTATAATTTGTTGAGTGTGAGTCAGATAATATATCATGTGGCACATGAGGATGGGGCATATTCACCTAACAAAGATGAATCATTAAGTGAAGAATGGACTTGTAGAGGGCGTGAAGGTGAAGCATTTTCATCTTAATGATAAATGTGTGAGTTGCAAAAAGGGGAAACAGCACAAATAGTCCCACAAACCCAAGAAAGTAAACTCAGTTGAATTTCCACTCGAACGTTTACATATGGATCTTTTCGGACCAGTTAAGCATAAGAGTATCAATGGAAAACTTTACTGTGTTGTGGTTACCGATGACTTTTCTAGATTTTTGTGGGTGAGGTGTATGCAACACAAGAGTGAAACGTTTAATAATCATGACGCTCTGTTTACCCGGTTGGAGAATATATATGGATTGAAGATCAAAAGAATTCGAAGTGATAATGGAACAGAGTTTAAGAATTCCCAAATGGATGCATTGTGTTATTCAAATGGTATTCATCCTGAGTACAGTGCACCATATACTCCACAACAGAACGGTGTTGTAGAGAGAAAGAACATGACTCTAATAGAAGCGGCACGGACCATGCTTGCAGATTTTATCATTCTAGTCATGTTTTGGAATGAAGCTATTCGTGCAACATGTTACACATTGAATCGTGTGTTAACGGTGAAGAAGTTTGGCAAAACTTCTTATGAACTGCTTAACAAACGGAAGCCGAACTTGGAGTTTCTAGAACTTTTCGGGGCTCCATGCACTATGTTGAATCCTACTGAGAAATTTGGATCTAAAGATGAAGAAGGTTACTTTGTGGGATATGCGACACCAGTAAAACGCGTATTCATCAAAAGAACCAAACATGTTCAATAGTGGGCAAATGTTGAAGTTCAATGTTACGCCCAGAATACTCAAGGAAGTGGGCCCGATTGGATGTTTGATTACAAGGAATTATTCAAATCATTCAATCTAGAAAGTATGGTTGAAGATGTTGTTTTACGACTATATTACGAGTGTGAGAATGTTGTAACTTCATCGTTAGTGTGTCCAATCACGGTAACTCCTCCAACAACAGCTTCTAATAATACCGATGGCTCCTGTTAATGAAGAAGAGGTTTTCCAAGAAGCTTCTACAACTCTTGATTCATCTGAGTCTAAAGATAATGATGGAAAATTTCAGTGAAGCTATTTTAGAGCATGCTACGGCAACACCACCAGTGAACCCAAATCCAGGTGTTGCATCATCATCT
>CM054124.1:162869554-162872054 GCA_028751855.1 Ambrosia trifida
ACTATCCTACCATCGAAAGTTGATAGGGCAGAAATTTGAATGATGCGTCGCCGGCACGAGGGCCGTGCGATCCGTCGAGTTATCATGAATCATCGCAGCAACGGGCAAAGCCCGCGTCGACCTTTTATCTAATAAATGCATCCCTTCCAGAAGTCGGGGTTTGTTGCACGTATTAGCTCTAGAATTACTACGGTTATCCGAGTAGCAAGATACCATCAAACAAACTATAACTGATTTAATGAGCCATTCGCAGTTTCACAGTCTGAATTTGTTCATACTTACACATGCATGGCTTAATCTTTGAGACAAGCATATGACTACTGGCAGGATCAACCAGGTAGCATTCCTCTTTTGACGATACCCACCCGCGGTACGAGCCATACGGGCTAGGCAGTCATTTTAAGAGAAGCGCGAACGCTAAACGAAGGCAGATAGAGGATCCCAAGGGACCCCATGCCAACATCAGGTTCCGTATCCAAGATAACAAGCAACGCTCAATGTGCCACAGCATCAATGCAAGCATTAACGATGTGGTGCAAAGAGACAGCTTCAAGGTTCATCCAATGCCATGTTAGTGACACAAGACGAAAGCAACTTTGATCAGCCAAAGACAATACCATAGCTTAGGTAGGCAACACAGGAAACCCACAGTATGCCTAAGCGAAAAACGCCTAAACAAACAATTGAAGAGGTAAGCCAGGTGGAAGTTGTTGCGCAAGCAAAGAGCCAACCACCCGTAACAAACCAAACACCACTCATGCACCTTTACGGTTGGCATTCCCAAAGACCACAATGCTAATAGACACCCACCATAAGCCTAGAGGCCAAGGAAGCAACTAAAAGCCAAGCGATCCCTAGAATGTACCGGGCGATGCGAAAACAATATCAAAGGCAACAAGGAAGGCAGCAAGGAAGGCAGCAAGGAAGGCAGCAACTAAGGCAACAGATTTGCCCCGCACTTTGCATCACCAGTATATAAACAACTCAAGAGCAATGACGTTAGAGCCTTAGACGATGGGCACCATGCGGTGTTGCATCCCTTTGTCCTCAGCAATCCTCACTACCCTAACTTAGTTTCAATACCCATGATGCAAAATATTGTGATGCTTGAAATCCAAACATCATAGGAAGGCAAGCTTTGAGGATATGGGGTTCGATGCATATTACTCATGGCAGACGACTCTATGGGACGAATGATGAATTTGGATGCACCAGGGTTCCTGCTCTCAGCTTACCCATCTATGATATCTGGATAACAAGCATCACAACAGCCGGACAAATCTCGATAAGGGACGTTCTCGAAAGGGACCAGCGATGGGCACCGCTGCCAGAAGGCACCCATCGCTGAATGCCATGATGGGTACGTGATGAGAGTGATGAATTATGTTGAGGTGGCTTTCATCATTCTCATCACGTACCCATCATGGCAACCCATCTTGGATAGCTCATCAGGTCGGGGCATGTTGCTTTTGGTTGTGCCACCACACATAAGATCATTATAACCGACATCAACCAAGCTTTGTTCCTATGCCAACATTACAACCCACGACAAGCATGCTTTGATCCAGACTACTACCCAAGACGGTTGTTGCTAGTGCGATCCAAACCTTCTGGACCAGGGGGGCTACACTAGCTTGGCTGCCTTGCTTCTTAGCTCAGAGACCCTTGCCCCCCTATATATACATTCTGCAC
Source organism: Ambrosia trifida (assembly GCA_028751855.1). Taxonomy (NCBI): domain Eukaryota; kingdom Viridiplantae; phylum Streptophyta; class Magnoliopsida; order Asterales; family Asteraceae; genus Ambrosia; species Ambrosia trifida. Next base: position 162,871,247 of record CM054124.1, read on the forward strand.
AAAAAGTAAAGTGACAGGAACAGACATTAATTTTTTGAGGAATCATAATTTTTTGAAGGCATGCCCATCAGGAGGCATCAGGAGGCCATCGTTCTAGTCGTCATGCATGGAAACAAGCACAATTCAAGGCAACATGGCTTGTCTACTAGGCAACATGCTGCACGATGTGGGGCGTCTTTGCCAAGCATCCATCAATTCACTAGCAATCGTGCTTACAACTAGGCACGATGTGGGGCATTTGCAAGGCACGAGGCTATATTTCTAGGCAACATGGCTTGGGGAGACACACCTCATGCTACAATAGACTTGAAACCTCTCATCTCGTGTGCCCTCATTCACCTCCCTTGGGCACTGGGGTTGCTCAAGCCCCTAGTCTCCCCTATATATACATTCTGCACAAAAACTGAAGTGACAGGAACAGACATTAATTTTTTGAGGAATCATAATTTTTTGAAGGCATGCCCATCAGGAGGCCATCGTTCTAGTCGTCGTGCTGGGAAACAAGCACAATTCAAGGCAACGTGGCTTGTCTACTAGGCAACATGCTGCACGATGTGGGGCGTCTTTGCCAAGCAACCATCAATTCACTAGCAATCGTGCTTACAACTAGGCACGATGTGGGGCATTTGCAAGGCACGAGGCTATATTTCTAGGCAACTTGGCTTGGGGAGACACACCTCGTGCTACAATAGGCTAGAAACCTCCCATCTCATGTGCCCTCACTCACCTTCGTTGGGCACTGGGGTTGCTCAAGCCCCTAGTCTCCCCTATATATACATTTTTCACAAAAAGCATTGTGACAGGAACA
>CM054124.1:162939589-162942089 GCA_028751855.1 Ambrosia trifida
TCGCACAATTGGTCATCGCGCTTGGTTGAAAAGCCAGTGGCGCGAAGCTACCGTGCGCTGGATTATGACTGAACGCCTCTAAGTCAGAATCCGGGCTAGAAGCGACGCGTGTGCCCGTCGCCTGTTTGCCGACCAGCAGTAGGGGCCTCGGCCCCCAAAGGCACGTGTCGTAGGCTAAGCTTGCGCGGCGGACGAGCCGTGTTGGCCGCCTTGAATTACAATTCCCATCAAGCGACGGGTAGAATCCTTTGCAGACGACTTAAATACGTGACGGGGTATTGTAAGTGGCAGAGTGGCCTTGCTGCCACGATCCACTGAGATTCAGCCCTTCGTCGCTCAGATTCGTCCCTCCCCACCCAACATCCCAACCCAAAAGAGTTCCTAAGGGTTTTTTCGAGAGGCTATATCGCCATACTTATCTCACAAGTGTTGAAAATTTTTACAAGTGTTGGGAATTTTACAAGTCTCTCAACCATCGAAGTTAAACGGGTGCACATCGACCGGTGGTTATGTCTCAGGCCAACTATGACTATTGTTTGGAAAATTTTTACAAGTGTTGGGAATTTTTCAAGTCCTTATAAGTGTTTGGAAAATTATGACTATTGGAATAGTTAATGTCTGTTCATGTCACTTTGTTTTTTGTTCAGAATGTATATATAGGAGGGACATGGGGATTGGCACACCCAAGGTCCTTTTCAGGGTGAGTGAGCGACCAGGCAACAAGAGGCTGGCCAAATAAACTAACCACGATGCACTGTGAACAAGCATAGTGCCTTGCCAAAGACCCACTTTGTTCCGGTATGTTGCCCGATAACGTGGCCACCATGCCTTGTTGACAAGCCAAGTCCCTTGGCCAAGCCCCACATCATCCCAACTCGTTGCCTAAGGAACTAAGGTGGCCACCATGCCTTGTTGACATGCCTTGGGCCAACCGCTAACCAAACATTAGCCTAGTAATCGGTTGACGGTGAGCGGTCACCTAGACGCGATGCCCAATCAACATGAACGACTCTAAGCGTGCCCATGAACAACCGTATAATATTTGGTGGCGAACCGAGTACAACGGGCCGTAATCCGATAGCGATGGAAAGGGCCAACGGGCCCGAACCTATCACAGTCGACGCATTGACCCGAAAACGTGTGGTGGTGACCCCAAACAACTCTAACCATGCCCGTGAACAACCACACAAAGTTTCGTGGCGATCCGACGACATCGGGCCCGTGACCGACCCGAACGCCCAACGGGCCCGGACCCGACCCAGACCCGAAAGCGTAGTATTTCCACAGGACCCTAATATTCATTGTTTCGAAGGCTCACACAAAGTTTTGTGGCCATCCGATGTCGTTTGATATGGTTAAGGGCCAATCACGTGCTCCGGCCGCCCGTCGATGGCCCGGTCAACGAGTTGACCCGAGCAAGGCCGACCGTGACTCCGAACGTCCCTACTAAGTCCCTAGAACAGCCACGTAAAGTTTCGTGACGATCCGATGTCGTTTGATGGGGTTTAGATGGGTCCACACCATATAAGCGTCCCGGCCCGAACGAGCCAGGCCCACGGGCCCCCGGGACCCGAAACCAGAATTTTCCTTCTCCGAGCATCCTAAAACATTGCCTCGAGTCACCATGCAAAATTTCGTGCCAATCCGACGTCGTTTGATGGGGTTTTGATGGGGTCTCAAAAAATTATGATTCCTCAAAAAATTAATGTCTATTCCTGAAACTTAGCTTTTTGTGCAATATGTATATATAGGGGAGGGGTGTGTCCTGAGAAGGCCTTGCCTGGTTGAGGCTTGGCAGCGCCCAAGGGGGCCTTGGTGGCCAAGAACCAAGGCTGCCCATGCCTTGTACACGAGCTAAACATCCCCAAGTGAGCCACGGACCCGAGAACCAAGTGCCCCTCCCGCCCACGTTGCCTAGGAATGTCACCCAACAACTTGGTTTCTCGCACAGCGACTCGTGTACATGGCCCAACGAGCAGCAAATCTGGAAAATTATGATTCCTCGAAAATTTAATGTCTGTTCCTGTCACAATGCTTTTTGTGAAAAATGTATATATAGGGGAGACTAGGGGCTTGAGCAACCCCAGTGCCCAACGAAGGTGAGTGAGGGCACATGAGATGAGAGGTTTCTAGCCTATTGTAGCACGAGGTGTGTCTCCCCAAGCCAAGTTGCCTAGAAATATAGCCTCGTGCCTTGCAAATGTCCCACATCGTGCCTAGTTGTAAGCACGATTGCTAGTGAATTGATGGTTGCTTGGCAAAGACGCCCCACATCGTGCAGCATGTTGCCTAGTAGACAAGCCACGTTGCCTTGAATTGTGCTTGTTTCCCAGCACGACGACTAGAACGATGGCCTCCTGATGGGCATGCCTTCAAAAAATTATGATTCCTCAAAAAATTAATGTCTGTTCCTGTCACTTCAGTTTTTGTGCAGAATGTATATATAGGGGAGACTAGGGGCTTGAGCAACCCCAGTGCCCAAGGGAGGTGAATGAGGGCA
>CM054124.1:163418718-163420761 GCA_028751855.1 Ambrosia trifida
TACTACCCAAGATGGTTGTTGCTAGTGCGATCCAAACCTTCTGGACCAGGGGGCTACACTAGCTTGGCTGCCTTGCTTCTTAGCTCAGAGACCCTTACCCCCCTATATATACATTCTGCACAAAAAGTAAAGTGACAGGAACAGACATTAATTTTTTGAGGAATCATAATTTTTTGAAGGCATGCCCATCAGGAGGCATCAGGAGGCCATCGTTCTAGTCGTCATGCATGGAAACAAGCACAATTCAAGGCAACATGGCTTGTCTACTAGGCAACATGCTGCACGATGTGGGGCGTCTTTGCCAAGCATCCATCAATTCACTAGCAATCGTGCTTACAACTAGGCACGATGTGGGGCATTTGCAAGGCACGAGGCTATATTTCTAGGCAACATGGCTTGGGGAGACACACCTCATGCTACAATAGACTTGAAACCTCTCATCTCGTGTGCCCTCATTCACCTCCCTTGGGCACTGGGGTTGCTCAAGCCCCTAATCTCCCCTATATATACATTCTGCACAAAAACTGAAGTGACAGGAACAGACATTAATTTTTTGAGGAATCATAATTTTTTGAAGGCATGCCCATCAGGAGGCCATCGTTCTAGTCGTCGTGCTGGGAAACAAGCACAATTCAAGGCAACGTGGCTTGTCTACTAGGCAACATGCTGCACGATGTGGGGCGTCTTTGCCAAGCAACCATCAATTCACTAGCAATCGTGCTTACAACTAGGCACGATGTGGGACATTTGCAAGGCACGAGGCTATATTTCTAGGCAACTTGGCTTGGGGAGACACACCTCGTGCTACAATAGGCTAGAAACCTCTCATCTCATGTGCCCTCACTCACCTTCGTTGGGCACTGGGGTTGCTCAAGCCCCTAGTCTCCCCTATATATACATTTTTCACAAAAAGCATTGTGACAGGAACAGACATTAAATTTTCGAGGAATCATAATTTTCCAGATTTGCTGCTCGTTGGGCCATGTACACGAGTCGCTGTGCGAGAAACCAAGTTGTTGGGTGACATTCCTAGGCAACGTGGGCGGGAGGGGCACTTGGTTCTCGGGTCCGTGGCTCACTTGGGGATGTTTAGCTCGTGTACAAGGCATGGGCAGCCTTGGTTCTTGGCCACCAAGGCCCCCTTGGGCGCTGCCAAGCCTCAACCAGGCAAGGCCTTCTCAGGACACACCCCTCCCCTATATATACATATTGCACAAAAAGCTAAGTTTCAGGAATAGACATTAATTTTTTGAGGAATCATAATTTTTTGAGACCCCATCAAAACCCCATCAAACGACGTCGGATTGGCACGAAATTTTGCATGGTGACTCGAGGCAATGTTTTAGGATGCTCGGAGAAGGAAAATTCTGGTTTCGGGTCCCGGGGGCCCGTGGGCCTGGCTCGGTCGGGCCGGGACGCTTATATGGTGTGGACCCATCTAAACCCCATCAAACGACATCGGATCGTCACGAAACTTTACGTGGCTGTTCTAGGGACTTAGTAGGGACGTTCGGAGTCACGGTCGGCCTTGCTCGGGTCAACTCGTTGACCGGGCCATCGACGGGCGGCCGGAGCACGTGATTGGCCCTTAACCATATCAAACGACATCGGATGGCCACAAAACTTTGTGTGAGCCTTCGAAACAATGAATATTAGGGTCCTGTGGAAATACTACGCTTTCGGGTCTGGGTCGGGTCCGGGCCCGTTGGGCGTTCGGGTCGGTCACGGGCCCGATGTCGTCGGATCGCCACGAAACTTTGTGTGGTTGTTCACGGGCATGGTTAGAGTTGTTTGGGGTCACCACCACACGTTTTCGGGTCAATGCGTCGACTGTGATAGGTTCGGGCCCGTTGGCCCTTTCCATCGCTATCGGATTACGGCCCGTTGTACTCGGTTCGCCACCAAATATTATACGGTTGTTCATGGGCACGCTTAGAGTCGTTCATGTTGATTGGGCATCGCGTCTAGGTGACCGCTCACCGTAGCGGTTGGCCCAAGGCATGTCAACAAGGCATGGTGGCCACCTTAGTTCCTTAGGCAACG
>CM054124.1:163776689-163778548 GCA_028751855.1 Ambrosia trifida
CTTCAAAAAATTATGATTCCTCAAAAAATTAATGTCTGTTCCTGTCACTTTACTTTTTGTGCAGAATGTATATATAGGGGGGCAAGGGTCTCTGAGCTAAGAAGCAAGGCAGCCAAGCTAGTGTAGCCCCCCTGGTCCAGAAGGTTTGGATCGCACTAGCAACAACCATCTTGGGTAGTAGTCTGGATCAAAGCATGCTTGTCGTGGGTTGTAATGTTGGCATAGGAACAAAGCTTGGTTGATGTCGGTTATAATGATCTTATGTGTGGTGGCACAACCAAAAGCAACATGCCCCGACCTGATGAGCTATCCAAGATGGGTTGCCATGATGGGTACGTGATGAGAATGATGAAAGCCACCTCAACATAATTCATCACTCTCATCACGTACCCATCATGGCATTCAGCGATGGGTGCCTTCTGGCAGCGGTGCCCATCGCTGGTCCCTTTCGAGAACGTCCCTTATCGAGATTTGTCCGGCTGTTGTGATGCTTGTTATCCAGATATCATAGATGGGTAAGCTGAGAGCAGGAACCCTGGTGCATCCAAATTCATCATTCGTCCCATAGAGTCGTCTGCCATGAGTAATATGCATCGAACCCCATATCCTCAAAGCTTGCCTTCCTATGATGTTTGGATTTCAAGCATCACAATATTTTGCATCATGGGTATTGAAACTAAGTTAGGGTAGTGAGGATTGCTGAGGACAAAGGGATGCAACACCGCATGGTGCCCATCGTCTAAGGCTCTAACGTCATTGCTCTTGAGTTGTTTATATACTGGTGATGCAATGTGCGGGGCAAATCTGTTGCCTTAGTTGCTGCCTTCCTTGCTGCCTTCCTTGCTGCCTTCCTTGTTGCCTTTGATATTGTTTTCGCATCGCCCGGTACATTCTAGGGATCGCTTGGCTTTTAGTTGCTTCCTTGGCCTCTAGGCTTATGGTGGGTGTCTATTAGCATTGTGGTCTTTGGGAATGCCAACCGTAAAGGTGCATGAGTGGTGTTTGGTTTGTTACGGGTGGTTGGCTCTTTGCTTGCGCAACAACTTCCACCTGGCTTACCTCTTCAATTGTTTGTTTAGGCGTTTTTCGCTTAGGCATACTGTGGGTTTCCTGTGTTGCCTACCTAAGCTATGGTATTGTCTTTGGCTGATCAAAGTTGCTTTCGTCTTGTGTCACTAACATGGCATTGGATGAACCTTGAAGCTGTCTCTTTGCACCACATCGTTAATGCTTGCATTGATGCTGTGGCACATTGAGCGTTGCTTGTTATCTTGGATACGGAACCTGATGTTGGCATGGGGTCCCTTGGGATCCTCTATCTGCCTTCGTTTAGCGTTCGCGCTTCTCTTAAAATGACTGCCTAGCCCGTATGGCTCGTACCGCGGGTGGGTATCGTCAAAAGAGGAATGCTACCTGGTTGATCCTGCCAGTAGTCATATGCTTGTCTCAAAGATTAAGCCATGCATGTGTAAGTATGAACAAATTCAGACTGTGAAACTGCGAATGGCTCATTAAATCAGTTATAGTTTGTTTGATGGTATCTTGCTACTCGGATAACCGTAGTAATTCTAGAGCTAATACGTGCAACAAACCCCGACTTCTGGAAGGGATGCATTTATTAGATAAAAGGTCGACGCGGGCTTTGCCCGTTGCTGCGATGATTCATGATAACTCGACGGATCGCACGGCCCTCGTGCCGGCGACGCATCATTCAAATTTCTGCCCTATCAACTTTCGATGGTAGGATAGTGGCCTACTATGGTGGTGACGGGTGACGGAGAATTAGGGTTCGATTCCGGAGAGGGAGCCTGAGAAACGGCTACCACATCCAAGGAAGGCAGCAGGCGCGCAAATTACCC
>CM054124.1:163822688-163825188 GCA_028751855.1 Ambrosia trifida
ACAATTGAAGAGGTAAGCCAGGTGGAAGTTGTTGCGCAAGCAAAGAGCCAACCACCCGTAACAAACCAAACACCACTCATGCACCTTTACGGTTGGCATTCCCAAAGACCACAATGCTAATAGACACCCACCATAAGCCTAGAGGCCAAGGAAGCAACTAAAAGCCAAGCGATCCCTAGAATGTACCGGGCGATGCGAAAACAATATCAAAGGCAACAAGGAAGGCAGCAAGGAAGGCAGCAACTAAGGCAACAGATTTGCCCCGCACTTTGCATCACCAGTATATAAACAACTCAAGAGCAATGACGTTAGAGCCTTAGACGATGGGCACCATGCGGTGTTGCATCCCTTTGCCCTCAGCAATCATCACTACCCTAACTTAGTTTCAATACCCATGATGCAAAATATTGTGATGCTTGAAATCCAAACATCATAGGAAGGCAAGCTTTGAGGATATGGGGTTCGATGCATATTACTCATGGCAGACGACTCTATGGGACGAATGATGAATTTGGATGCACCAGGGTTCCTGCTCTCAGCTTACCCATCTATGATATCTGGATAACAAGCATCACAACAGCCGGACAAATCTCGATAAGGGACGTTCTCGAAAGGGACGAGCGATGGGCACCGCTGCCAGAAGGCACCCATCGCTGAATGCCATGATGGGTACGTGATGAGAGTGATGAATTATGTTGAGGTGGCTTTCATCATTCTCATCACGTACCCATCATGGCAACCCATCTTGGATAGCTCATCAGGTCGGGGCATGTTGCTTTTGGTTGTGCCACCACACATAAGATCATTATAACCGACATCAACCAAGCTTTGTTCCTATGCCAACATTACAACCCACGACAAGCATGCTTTGATCCAGACTACTACCCAAGATGGTTGTTGCTAGTGCGATCCAAACCTTCTGGACCAGGGGGCTACACTAGCTTGGCTGCCTTGCTTCTTAGCTCAGAGACCCTTACCCCCCTATATATACATTCTGCACAAAAAGTAAAGTGACAGGAACAGACATTAATTTTTTGAGGAATCATAATTTTTTGAAGGCATGCCCATCAGGAGGCATCAGGAGGCCATCGTTCTAGTCGTCATGCATGGAAACAAGCACAATTCAAGGCAACATGGCTTGTCTACTAGGCAACATGCTGCACGATGTGGGGCGTCTTTGCCAAGCATCCATCAATTCACTAGCAATCGTGCTTACAACTAGGCACGATGTGGGGCATTTGCAAGGCACGAGGCTATATTTCTAGGCAACATGGCTTGGGGAGACACACCTCATGCTACAATAGACTTGAAACCTCTCATCTCGTGTGCCCTCATTCACCTCCCTTGGGCACTGGGGTTGCTCAAGCCCCTAGTCTCCCCTATATATACATTCTGCACAAAAACTGAAGTGACAGGAACAGACATTAATTTTTTGAGGAATCATAATTTTTTGAAGGCATGCCCATCAGGAGGCCATCGTTCTAGTCGTCGTGCTGGGAAACAAGCACAATTCAAGGCAACGTGGCTTGTCTACTAGGCAACATGCTGCACGATGTGGGGCGTCTTTGCCAAGCAACCATCAATTCACTAGCAATCGTGCTTACAACTAGGCACGATGTGGGACATTTGCAAGGCACGAGGCTATATTTCTAGGCAACTTGGCTTGGGGAGACACACCTCGTGCTACAATAGGCTAGAAACCTCTCATCTCATGTGCCCTCACTCACCTTCGTTGGGCACTGGGGTTGCTCAAGCCCCTAGTCTCCCCTATATATACATTTTTCACAAAAAGCATTGTGACAGGAACAGACATTAAATTTTCGAGGAATCATAATTTTCCAGATTTGCTGCTCGTTGGGCCATGTACACGAGTCGCTGTGCGAGAAACCAAGTTGTTGGGTGACATTCCTAGGCAACGTGGGCGGGAGGGGCACTTGGTTCTCGGGTCCGTGGCTCACTTGGGGATGTTTAGCTCGTGTACAAGGCATGGGCAGCCTTGGTTCTTGGCCACCAAGGCCCCCTTGGGCGCTGCCAAGCCTCAACCAGGCAAGGCCTTCTCAGGACACACCCCTCCCCTATATATACATATTGCACAAAAAGCTAAGTTTCAGGAATAGACATTAATTTTTTGAGGAATCATAATTTTTTGAGACCCCATCAAAACCCCATCAAACGACGTCGGATTGGCACGAAATTTTGCATGGTGACTCGAGGCAATGTTTTAGGATGCTCGGAGAAGGAAAATTCTGGTTTCGGGTCCCGGGGGCCCGTGGGCCTGGCTCGTTCGGGCCGGGACGCTTATATGGTGTGGACCCATCTAAACCCCATCAAACGACATCGGATCGTCACGAAACTTTACGTGGCTGTTCTAGGGACTTAGTAGGGACGTTCGGAGTCACGGTCGGCCTTGCTCGGGTCAACTCGTTGACCGGGCCATCGACGGGCGGCCGGAGCACGTGATTGGCCCTTAACCATATCAAACGACATCGGATGGCCACAA
>CM054124.1:163891396-163893133 GCA_028751855.1 Ambrosia trifida
ACGAGATGAGAGGTTTCAAGTCTATTGTAGCATGAGGTGTGTCTCCCCAAGCCATGTTGCCTAGAAATATAGCCTCGTGCCTTGCAAATGCCCCACATCGTGCCTAGTTGTAAGCACGATTGCTAGTGAATTGATGGATGCTTGGCAAAGACGCCCCACATCGTGCAGCATGTTGCCTAGTAGACAAGCCATGTTGCCTTGAATTGTGCTTGTTTCCATGCATGACGACTAGAACGATGGCCTCCTGATGCCTCCTGATGGGCATGCCTTCAAAAAATTATGATTCCTCAAAAAATTAATGTCTGTTCCTGTCACTTTACTTTTTGTGCAGAATGTATATATAGGGGGGTAAGGGTCTCTGAGCTAAGAAGCAAGGCAGCCAAGCTAGTGTAGCCCCCTGGTCCAGAAGGTTTGGATCGCACTAGCAACAACCATCTTGGGTAGTAGTCTGGATCAAAGCATGCTTGTCGTGGGTTGTAATGTTGGCATAGGAACAAAGCTTGGTTGATGTCGGTTATAATGATCTTATGTGTGGTGGCACAACCAAAAGCAACATGCCCCGACCTGATGAGCTATCCAAGATGGGTTGCCATGATGGGTACGTGATGAGAATGATGAAAGCCACCTCAACATAATTCATCACTCTCATCACGTACCCATCATGGCATTCAGCGATGGGTGCCTTCTGGCAGCGGTGCCCATCGCTCGTCCCTTTCGAGAACGTCCCTTATCGAGATTTGTCCGGCTGTTGTGATGCTTGTTATCCAGATATCATAGATGGGTAAGCTGAGAGCAGGAACCCTGGTGCATCCAAATTCATCATTCGTCCCATAGAGTCGTCTGCCATGAGTAATATGCATCGAACCCCATATCCTCAAAGCTTGCCTTCCTATGATGTTTGGATTTCAAGCATCACAATATTTTGCATCATGGGTATTGAAACTAAGTTAGGGTAGTGATGATTGCTGAGGGCAAAGGGATGCAACACCGCATGGTGCCCATCGTCTAAGGCTCTAACGTCATTGCTCTTGAGTTGTTTATATACTGGTGATGCAAAGTGCGGGGCAAATCTGTTGCCTTAGTTGCTGCCTTCCTTGCTGCCTTCCTTGTTGCCTTTGATATTGTTTTCGCATCGCCCGGTACATTCTAGGGATCGCTTGGCTTTTAGTTGCTTCCTTGGCCTCTAGGCTTATGGTGGGTGTCTATTAGCATTGTGGTCTTTGGGAATGCCAACCGTAAAGGTGCATGAGTGGTGTTTGGTTTGTTACGGGTGGTTGGCTCTTTGCTTGCGCAACAACTTCCACCTGGCTTACCTCTTCAATTGTTTGTTTAGGCGTTTTTCGCTTAGGCATACTGTGGGTTTCCTGTGTTGCCTACCTAAGCTATGGTATTGTCTTTGGCTGATCAAAGTTGCTTTCGTCTTGTGTCACTAACATGGCATTGGATGAACCTTGAAGCTGTCTCTTTGCACTACATCGTTAATGCTTGCATTGATGCTGTGGCACATTGAGCGTTGCTTGTTATCTTGGATACGGAACCTGATGTTGGCATGGGGTCCCTTGGGATCCTCTATCTGCCTTCGTTTAGCGTTCGCGCTTCTCTTAAAATGACTGCCTAGCCCGTATGGCTCGTACCGCGGGTGGGTATCGTCAAAAGAGGAATGCTACCTGGTTGATCCTGCCAGTAGTCATATGCTTGTCTCAAAGATTAAGCCATGCATGTGTAAGTATGAACAAA
>CM054124.1:163893233-163895733 GCA_028751855.1 Ambrosia trifida
GTTCATGTCACTTTGTTTTTTGTTCAGAATGTATATATAGGAGGGACATGGGGATTGGCACACCCAAGGTCCTTTTCAGGGTGAGTGAGCGACCAGGCAACAAGAGGCTGGCCAAATAAACTAACCACGATGCACTGTGAACAAGCATAGTGGCTTGCCAAAGACCCACTTTGTTCCGGTATGTTGCCCGATAACGTTGCCTTGTTGACAAGCCAAGTCCCTTGGCCAAGCCCCACATCATCCCAACTCGTTGCCTAAGGAACTAAGGTGGCCACCATGCCTTGTTGACATGCCTTGGGCCAACCGCTAACCAAACGTTAGCCTAGTAATCGGTTGACGGTGAGCGGTCACCTAGACGCGATGCCCAATCAACATGAACGACTCTAAGCGTGCCCATGAACAACCGTATAATATTTGGTGGCGACCCGAGTACAACGGGCCGTAATCCGATAGCGATAGAAAGGGCCAACGGGCCCGAACCTATCACAGTCGACGCATTGACCCGAAAACGTGTGGTGGTGACCCCAAACAACTCTAACCATGCCCGTGAACAACCACACAAAGTTTCGTGGCGATCCGACGACATCGGGCCCGTGACCGACCCGAACGCCCAACGGGCCCGGACCCGACCCAGACCCGAAAGCGTAGTATTTCCACGGGACCCTAATATTCATTGTTTCGAAGGCTCACACAAAGTTTCGTGGCCATCCGATGTCGTTTGATATGGTTAAGGGCCAATCACGTGCTCCGGCCGCCCGTCGATGGCCCGGTCAACGAGTTGACCCGAGCAAGGCCGACCGTGACTCCGAACGTCCCTACTAAGTCCCTAGAACAGCCACGTAAAGTTTCGTGACGATCCGATGTCGTTTGATGGGGTTTAGATGGGTGCACACCGTATAAGCGTCCCGGCCCGACCGAGCCCGGCCCACGGGCCCCCGGGACCCGAAACCAGAATTTTCCTTCTCCGAGCATCCTAAAACATTGCCTCGAGTCACCATGCAAAATTTCGTGCCAATCCGACGTCGTTTGATGGGGTTTTGATGGGGTCTCAAAAAATTATGATTCCTCAAAAAATTAATGTCTATTCCTGAAACTTAGCTTTTTGTGCAATATGTATATATAGGGGAGGGGTGTGTCCTGAGAAGGCCTTGCCTGGTTGAGGCTTGGCAGCGCCCAAGGGGGCCTTGGTGGCCAAGAACCAAGGCTGCCCATGCCTTGTACACGAGCTAAACATCCCCAAGTGAGCCACGGACCCGAGAACCAAGTGCCCCTCCCGCCCACGTTGCCTAGGAATGTCGCCCAACAACTTGGTTTCTCGCACAGCGACTCGTGTACATGGCCCAACGAGCAGCAAATCTGGAAAATTATGATTCCTCAAAAATTTAATGTCTGTTCCTGTCACAATGCTTTTTGTGAAAAATGTATATATAGGGGAGACTAGGGGCTTGAGCAACCCCAGTGCCCAACGAAGGTGAGTGAGGGCACATGAGATGGGAGGTTTCTAGCCTATTGTAGCACGAGGTGTGTCTCCCCAAGCCAAGTTGCCTAGAAATATAGCCTCGTGCCTTGCAAATGCCCCACATCGTGCCTAGTTGTAAGCACGATTGCTAGTGAATTGATGGTTGCTTGGCAAAGACGCCCCACATCGTGCAGCATGTTGCCTAGTAGACAAGCCACGTTGCCTTGAATTGTGCTTGTTTCCCAGCACGACGACTAGAACGATGGCCTCCTGATGGGCATGCCTTCAAAAAATTATGATTCCTCAAAAAATTAATGTCTGTTCCTGTCACTTCAGTTTTTGTGCAGAATGTATATATAGGGGAGACTAGGGGCTTGAGCAACCCCAGTGCCCAAGGGAGGTGAATGAGGGCACACGAGATGAGAGGTTTCAAGTCTATTGTAGCATGAGGTGTGTCTCCCCAAGCCATGTTGCCTAGAAATATAGCCTCGTGCCTTGCAAATGCCCCACATCGTGCCTAGTTGTAAGCACGATTGCTAGTGAATTGATGGATGCTTGGCAAAGACGCCCCACATCGTGCAGCATGTTGCCTAGTAGACAAGCCATGTTGCCTTGAATTGTGCTTGTTTCCATGCATGACGACTAGAACGATGGCCTCCTGATGCCTCCTGATGGGCATGCCTTCAAAAAATTATGATTCCTCAAAAAATTAATGTCTGTTCCTGTCACTTTACTTTTTGTGCAGAATGTATATATAGGGGGGCAAGGGTCTCTGAGCTAAGAAGCAAGGCAGCCAAGCTAGTGTAGCCCCCCTGGTCCAGAAGGTTTGGATCGCACTAGCAACAACCATCTTGGGTAGTAGTCTGGATCAAAGCATGCTTGTCGTGGGTTGTAATGTTGGCATAGGAACAAAGCTTGGTTGATGTCGGTTATAATGATCTTATGTGTGGTGGCACAACCAAAAGCAACATGCCCCGACCTGATGAGCTATCCAAGATGGGTTGCCATGATGGGTACGTGATGAGAATGATGAAAGCCACC
>CM054124.1:163990733-163991978 GCA_028751855.1 Ambrosia trifida
TTTTGTGCAATATGTATATATAGGGGAGGGGTGTGTCCTGAGAAGGCCTTGCCTGGTTGAGGCTTGGCAGCGCCCAAGGGGGCCTTGGTGGCCAAGAACCAAGGCTGCCCATGCCTTGTACACGAGCTAAACATCCCCAAGTGAGCCACGGACCCGAGAACCAAGTGCCCCTCCCGCCCACGTTGCCTAGGAATGTCACCCAACAACTTGGTTTCTCGCACAGCGACTCGTGTACATGGCCCAACGAGCAGCAAATCTGGAAAATTATGATTCCTCGAAAATTTAATGTCTGTTCCTGTCACAATGCTTTTTGTGAAAAATGTATATATAGGGGAGACTAGGGGCTTGAGCAACCCCAGTGCCCAACGAAGGTGAGTGAGGGCACATGAGATGAGAGGTTTCTAGCCTATTGTAGCACGAGGTGTGTCTCCCCAAGCCAAGTTGCCTAGAAATATAGCCTCGTGCCTTGCAAATGTCCCACATCGTGCCTAGTTGTAAGCACGATTGCTAGTGAATTGATGGTTGCTTGGCAAAGACGCCCCACATCGTGCAGCATGTTGCCTAGTAGACAAGCCACGTTGCCTTGAATTGTGCTTGTTTCCCAGCACGACGACTAGAACGATGGCCTCCTGATGGGCATGCCTTCAAAAAATTATGATTCCTCAAAAAATTAATGTCTGTTCCTGTCACTTCAGTTTTTGTGCAGAATGTATATATAGGGGAGACTAGGGGCTTGAGCAACCCCAGTGCCCAAGGGAGGTGAATGAGGGCACACGAGATGAGAGGTTTCAAGTCTATTGTAGCATGAGGTGTGTCTCCCCAAGCCATGTTGCCTAGAAATATAGCCTCGTGCCTTGCAAATGCCCCACATCGTGCCTAGTTGTAAGCACGATTGCTAGTGAATTGATGGATGCTTGGCAAAGACGCCCCACATCGTGCAGCATGTTGCCTAGTAGACAAGCCATGTTGCCTTGAATTGTGCTTGTTTCCATGCATGACGACTAGAACGATGGCCTCCTGATGCCTCCTGATGGGCATGCCTTCAAAAAATTATGATTCCTCAAAAAATTAATGTCTGTTCCTGTCACTTTACTTTTTGTGCAGAATGTATATATAGGGGGGTAAGGGTCTCTGAGCTAAGAAGCAAGGCAGCCAAGCTAGTGTAGCCCCCTGGTCCAGAAGGTTTGGATCGCACTAGCAACAACCATCTTGGGTAGTAGTCTGGATCAAAGCATGCTTGTCGTG
>CM054124.1:164132832-164134109 GCA_028751855.1 Ambrosia trifida
GACTTAGTAGGGACGTTCGGAGTCACGGTCGGCCTTGCTCGGGTCAACTCGTTGACCGGGCCATCGACGGGCGGCCGGAGCACGTGATTGGCCCTTAACCATATCAAACGACATCGGATGGCCACGAAACTTTGTGTGAGCCTTCGAAACAATGAATATTAGGGTCCCGTGGAAATACTACGCTTTCGGGTCTGGGTCGGGTCCGGGCCCGTTGGGCGTTCGGGTCGGTCACGGGCCCGATGTCGTCGGATCGCCACGAAACTTTGTGTGGTTGTTCACGGGCATGGTTAGAGTTGTTTGGGGTCACCACCACACGTTTTCGGGTCAATGCGTCGACTGTGATAGGTTCGGGCCCGTTGGCCCTTTCTATCGCTATCGGATTACGGCCCGTTGTACTCGGATCGCCACCAAATATTATACGGTTGTTCATGGGCACGCTTAGAGTCGTTCATGTTGATTGGGCATCGCGTCTAGGTGGGCGCTCACCGTCAACCGATTACTAGGCTAACGTTTGGTTAGCGGTTGGCCCAAGGCATGTCAACAAGGCATGGTGGCCACCTTAGTTCCTTAGGCAACGAGTTGGGATGATGTGGGGCTTGGCCAAGGGACTTGGCTTGTCAACAAGGCAACGTTATCGGGCAACATACCGGAACAAAGTGGGTCTTTGGCAAGCCACTATGCTTGTTCACAGTGCATCGTGGTTAGTTTATTTGGCCAGCCTCTTGTTGCCTGGTCGCTCACTCACCCTGAAAAGGACCTTGGGTGTGCCAATCCCCATGTCCCTCCTATATATACATTCTGAACAAAAAACAAAGTGACATGAACAGACATTAACTATTCCAATAGTCATAATTTTCCAAACACTTATAAAGACTTGAAAAATTCCCAACACTTGTAAAAATTTTCCAAACAATAGTCATAGTTGGCCTGAGACATAACCACCGGTCGAACTTCGATGGTTGAGAGACTTGTAAAATTCCCAACACTTGTAAAAATTTTCAACACTTGTGAGATAAGTATGGCGATATAGCCTCTCGAAAAAACCCTTAGGAACTCTTTTGGGTTGGGATGTTGGGTGGGGAGGGACGAATCTGAGCGACGAAGGGCTGAATCTCAGTGGATCGTGGCAGCAAGGCCACTCTGCCACTTACAATACCCCGTCACGTATTTAAGTCGTCTGCAAAGGATTCTACCCGTCGCTTGATGGGAATTGTAATTCAAGGCGGCCAACGCGGCTCGTCCGCCGCGCAAGCTTAGCCTACGACACGTGCCTTTGG
>CM054124.1:164194209-164199209 GCA_028751855.1 Ambrosia trifida
TCTGTTTCAAACGTGTATTTAATAATTATGTATCCAGATCCATCACAACCACCGGCCTAGGCCAAGTGGTTGTGACTCTGGTTTGCTACAAGGGTCACCCGGGTTCGAGTCCGGCTCTGACCGGTTTTTATGCCTTCTTTCCTTTTCTTTTCTTTTTAAACAAAACATTAATTATATATATATTAAATCCTTTAAATCTTTTAAATTCTTTTTAAAATACCTAAACTGTTTTATAAACTCTATAAAAATTATTATTTGTTAATCTGATATAAAAGATTTAATTACAACTTTTATTTTTCAGAAATTCTTTTATTTAATATTTATAATAATTAAATCATTTTTATACTATTATAATTATAAAAATCCATTATTATATCAAAACAATTTATTTAAATTCTCCAAAAATTATTCTAGCTTTTTATAAAGTTAAACTTTACTGAAATAATTTTTAATTCAGTAAAATCATTTATTTATTATTTTTAATCAATTTTTGTAAGATTTAATCATATTTAATTCATAATAAATCCAATTTTCATCATTTTTGCACCAAAATTTTATACAAATTATTTTTAATCATTTAGATCAGAATTATGATTTTTAAAATAAGATTTCTTTAATTTTAGTATTTTTGAATATTAAAGTTAATAATTGGCTATTTATAAATAAATAGATTTAAAAATCTATTTTAAATGATATAATTTTATAAAAATTATTTTATTGCTTCAAACACTTTAATATGCACACTCAAAATTCAAACTTTATAAAAAGACTATTTTTCATTAATTATCCAATTTTCTTTATTTAATTAACATTTTTAAATTAAATTTGACAATTGATTATCCCCAAATCGAAACCCTAGGATACACATATTAGTTTATATAGACTTAGACTTATTATATATATTACCTCATTTTAGGGTAATATTTGGAATCACTTTGGGCAACACAATTATCATATCTTTTTCAACAAGTTAACATTTGCTAAGGTGAGTTTTACATAGCCCCTTTTATTTATCACCATTTTTGGGGTGAAACATGTTATAACACTTTTCATTGCAATTCAATCATCAATGTGTTTGTGTGTTATCTATGTTGCATATTGTCTTGAACATGATTAGAGTAAGCACATTCTAGCATAATCATTAACATTGATCAGCCGACGGTATACATTGATAGATCTATTGGACTGACAATCCCACCCGGATACGTGCCTCCTACAAAGGTTACGTGGGTGTTTGTTATCGCATAACATTATTCATTGGGACCATAAGTGTATGGTATGTATTATTTATAACAGTCAACAGGGTTGATTATGCACTCGATTTATTTCTAATATGTTTCTCACATATGGGCTAGATTAACATGACACATGAATTGCATAACATTTTATTCATTTTATCATCAAAAACCTATGTAATTCTCACCAACTTATGTTGACCCAAAATACTTTCAAAATTAACATGTTTCAGGTAACAACGAAGCTGAGGTTTGAGTTAGCATGAGGATATATCTTGAAGTTTATTAGAAGTTTTTGAAGTTATTGTTTGATGTTATGTATTTGAATGCTTAGACATTATTTCACATTTTGGATATTATGTTTGAATAAATTATTTAAAATTTATATTATACCATGTGCTACTGAAAACAATCATCAATACGTGGCACCCCGATGTTTCCGCCATCGGTTGGGGTGTTACAGATTGGTATCAGAGCCTTGGTTATAGGGAATTAGGTTATTAGAAATAATCTAGACTATAACCTTAGGGACTAAAACAGTACTTGCTTCCTTTTACTTGCTATTCTCTATCTCCCTCCTACTTCTTATCCCTACTTTCACCCCTACAAGAAGGTTGCTCTCCATCAGTGGATCTACTCTTAGACTAATAGGAAAAATCCCTCAGGTTTAACCTGAACCCCCTTGAGATCTCGTCGAAGTTCTAGATTTTAATAACGAACACGTGCAATCTGGAAGGGTGAACGCCTGTATTCTGAGTCTTCTGTCTAGGCTGGCATTGCGCATATATCCCAATCAGACGAGGGACCCGGATGCCTACCTGGGAATTCTCGGGATGAGTGTTCACTTATAGGCTAAAGCATGTCTTCATATGTTATTAGAATTTAGAATCTTTGATAAGTCAACGTTTTCATTTATTCGTTTTAATTAATGAATAAATGATTACATTCCTTATATAAACTCTCATTCATTTCATTGTGTCTATTACAGATCATGCCTCCTCGTCGCAGCACTCGCAACAACAATGGTGAGAACCCCGCAGAAGGTAGTAATAACCATAACCACAACCATGACCAAGCTCCTAACCACAACAACAATGGGGTCGATGCTCAACTGGCTGCGATCATTTCTCAACAAATGGCACAGCAAATCGCAACTCTGGTTCCCAATTTACTCGCCCAGGTCATCCAATTGAACGGCAACGGGAATGGTCACAACAATGGCAATGGCAATGGTAATGGACCCCAAGCTTGCACCCTTAAGCATTTCAACTCTTGCAACCCTCCAAAGTTCAGCGGTGAAGAAGGAGCAACTGGACTTCTCCAATGGTTTGAGGGTATTGAAAATACCTTCATCAACAGTGAGTGCCCCAATAATTTCAAGGTTCGTTACGCCATGAGTGTTCTCCATAAACGAGCACTCACATGGTGGAATGAAGAAAAACGCACTCGCGGAGCTGAAGCTGCACTAGCCTTAACCTGGGATCAAGCTAAAGACATTATGAAGGCAGAGTTCTGTCCTCGTAATGAAATCAAGAAACTGGAAGACGAATTTTATGATCTTGCTCAAGACAGTGGGGAAAACCTTGCTTACAACACTCGCTTTCACGAACTTAGCTTACTGCTACCCCACAAAGTCACTCCTTTGCCCATTGCAATCGAAAAATACATTGGTGGCTTACCGATGCAGATTCAAGACACAGTGTGGGGAAGGAACCCTGCTACATTGGAAGAAGCAAAGCGTTTGGCTGCCACCCTAACAGATAACCATGTGAAGGCAGGAACCCTGACTCGTAAAGGGGAAAAGAAAAAGGATACTCCCCAACCTGCCATTGAAATCAAAACCGAGGCCTCAACCAACGGGAAGAACAAGGTCAGGGATTTTGCAATAGACACTACCACTCCCCCCACCAAGAAACAATACAATGGGAACCTACCTAAGTGTGACACCTGCCAGTATCACCATCCAACTCAAGTACCCTGTCGACAGTGCACCAATTGTCAGAGGTATGGGCATCTTGCAGAAGCTTGTCGAATCCCTGCTACAAACGCTCTTGATGCTCCAAATAATCCCGCTTGAGACCTCCGACTGCTCAACATCAAACCCTACCATTTGAATAATATCTACTTTCTCCTTAGTTTCATGTATTGACACTTTTGAATCAGATAATAAATTCAAGTATTACCATAACATCTGTGTGTATGTTTGTTTTAATTGATTGCTTTATCAATACTTGCTTACTTGCACAACAAATAGTTGACTACTAAACAATCTACTTAACGATTGGAAGAGGACATCATGTCTATCCAACAGTCGGGAGAGGCCCTACCACCTGCTCAACGACTGGCGGAGACTATCAGACCTGCTTAACAATCGGTAAAGTCATAAAAGGACGCAAAACCCTAACGTAAGGTAAATTGGTAATTACGGTCCGGAACGTAATCATGAATTTACAGGTACGTTAAGGTAGTGTGAAATTTTATCAAGGTTTTCAGTAGTTGACCGATTGCAAACCTAGTATTTTCTTTAACTTCGGGACGAAGTTTCTAAAAGTAGGGGAGACTGTAACATCACGCATTTATTATACGCTACAAAACGACAAGCCCCATTATTTTTTTGTGATATCTTGAACCCCTATACAATGATAATTGTATATCTATATGTGTAAATAATAATAATAATAATAATAATAATAATAATGACTATGTAGTTAAATAACCCAATTTGTTAGTCCAAATGGTAGCCCACTCCTCATTGTGTCTAGCAAGAAGCCCATTATCCCTTCCTTTTAATTTACTTCCACCTGAGCCCAATCCATCTGAAGCCCAAACCCAAATCTGGCCCAGCCCACTAACCCCTTCCTTATTATGTAAAAAAAATAAAATATAAAATGGGTCTGCTGGGACTCGAACCCAAGCAGTAACCCGGGTCAACCAAAACAACACCACACAAACCAACTGGGCTGAGCTTCTGTTTGTGATAAACCCGGATCGTTATTAAACTTATACACGCTTAAGAATCCTCACAGTTGACTAGAAAAGTCAACTGTGGGATTCCTTGTTGCCTAATCCATGAATTTAACGCGTAATTGTTTTAATTTTGGCAAACTCGTGCATCATCCGGCCCATTACAACACAATTACACAGCTATTACACGGCATTGTTGCCCTATTGATCTTAATTGGCCGCGTATTATCATATGGAAAGTCAACTATACAATTAACCCAAAACCCTAATCCCTTAGTATAAATTGAGGCTTCCTGGACCTTGAAAACTCGCTCATATCTCTCTCTCAATCCCTATTTCTCTCTGATTCTCTCTGTAATTGGTTCAATTGCTCGTGATTGACTTTTCCTTTTGACCCGACGATTATCATCATCACAGCACTGTGAGTCCTCTTTTGTTGGTGGGTTTCATTCATCGGCATCCAAGCAACAATAGCCCCAACATTAATCGGGCTATTGTTGCCTGGATCATCTAATTGCATAGCTAGGGTTCATCGTGTTTGTATTTGGGGATAAGGCTTCTGTTTCAAACGTGTATTTAATAATTATGTATCCAGATCCATCACAACCACCGGCCTAGGCCAAGTGGTTGTGACTCTGGTTTGCTACAAGGGTCACCCGGGTTCGAGTCCGGCTCTGACCGGTTTTTATGCCTTCTTTCCTTTTCTTTTCTTTTTAAACAAAACATTAATTATATATATATTAAATCCTTTAAATCTTTTAAATTCTTTTTAAAATACCTAAACTGTTTTATAAACTCTAT
>CM054124.1:164296709-164298271 GCA_028751855.1 Ambrosia trifida
CCGACGTCGTTTGATGGGGTTTTGATGGGGTCTCAAAAAATTATGATTCCTCAAAAAATTAATGTCTATTCCTGAAACTTAGCTTTTTGTGCAATATGTATATATAGGGGAGGGGTGTGTCCTGAGAAGGCCTTGCCTGGTTGAGGCTTGGCAGCGCCCAAGGGGGCCTTGGTGGCCAAGAACCAAGGCTGCCCATGCCTTGTACACGAGCTAAACATCCCCAAGTGAGCCACGGACCCGAGAACCAAGTGCCCCTCCCGCCCACGTTGCCTAGGAATGTCACCCAACAACTTGGTTTCTCGCACAGCGACTCGTGTACATGGCCCAACGAGCAGCAAATCTGGAAAATTATGATTCCTCGAAAATTTAATGTCTGTTCCTGTCACAATGCTTTTTGTGAAAAATGTATATATAGGGGAGACTAGGGGCTTGAGCAACCCCAGTGCCCAACGAAGGTGAGTGAGGGCACATGAGATGGGAGGTTTCTAGCCTATTGTAGCACGAGGTGTGTCTCCCCAAGCCAAGTTGCCTAGAAATATAGCCTCGTGCCTTGCAAATGCCCCACATCGTGCCTAGTTGTAAGCACGATTGCTAGTGAATTGATGGTTGCTTGGCAAAGACGCCCCACATCGTGCAGCATGTTGCCTAGTAGACAAGCCACGTTGCCTTGAATTGTGCTTGTTTCCCAGCACGACGACTAGAACGATGGCCTCCTGATGGGCATGCCTTCAAAAAATTATGATTCCTCAAAAAATTAATGTCTGTTCCTGTCACTTCAGTTTTTGTGCAGAATGTATATATAGGGGAGACTAGGGGCTTGAGCAACCCCAGTGCCCAAGGGAGGTGAATGAGGGCACACGAGATGAGAGGTTTCAAGTCTATTGTAGCATGAGGTGTGTCTCCCCAAGCCATGTTGCCTAGAAATATAGCCTCGTGCCTTGCAAATGCCCCACATCGTGCCTAGTTGTAAGCACGATTGCTAGTGAATTGATGGATGCTTGGCAAAGACGCCCCACATCGTGCAGCATGTTGCCTAGTAGACAAGCCATGTTGCCTTGAATTGTGCTTGTTTCCATGCATGACGACTAGAACGATGGCCTCCTGATGCCTCCTGATGGGCATGCCTTCAAAAAATTATGATTCCTCAAAAAATTAATGTCTGTTCCTGTCACTTTACTTTTTGTGCAGAATGTATATATAGGGGGGCAAGGGTCTCTGAGCTAAGAAGCAAGGCAGCCAAGCTAGTGTAGCCCCCCTGGTCCAGAAGGTTTGGATCGCACTAGCAACAACCATCTTGGGTAGTAGTCTGGATCAAAGCATGCTTGTCGTGGGTTGTAATGTTGGCATAGGAACAAAGCTTGGTTGATGTCGGTTATAATGATCTTATGTGTGGTGGCACAACCAAAAGCAACATGCCCCGACCTGATGAGCTATCCAAGATGGGTTGCCATGATGGGTACGTGATGAGAATGATGAAAGCCACCTCAACATAATTCATCACTCTCATCACGTACCCATCATGGCATTCAGCGATGGGTGCCTTCTGGCAGCGGTGCCCATCG
>CM054124.1:164400354-164401434 GCA_028751855.1 Ambrosia trifida
TGTTCCTGTCACTTTACTTTTTGTGCAGAATGTATATATAGGGGGGCAAGGGTCTCTGAGCTAAGAAGCAAGGCAGCCAAGCTAGTGTAGCCCCCCTGGTCCAGAAGGTTTGGATCGCACTAGCAACAACCATCTTGGGTAGTAGTCTGGATCAAAGCATGCTTGTCGTGGGTTGTAATGTTGGCATAGGAACAAAGCTTGGTTGATGTCGGTTATAATGATCTTATGTGTGGTGGCACAACCAAAAGCAACATGCCCCGACCTGATGAGCTATCCAAGATGGGTTGCCATGATGGGTACGTGATGAGAATGATGAAAGCCACCTCAACATAATTCATCACTCTCATCACGTACCCATCATGGCATTCAGCGATGGGTGCCTTCTGGCAGCGGTGCCCATCGCTGGTCCCTTTCGAGAACGTCCCTTATCGAGATTTGTCCGGCTGTTGTGATGCTTGTTATCCAGATATCATAGATGGGTAAGCTGAGAGCAGGAACCCTGGTGCATCCAAATTCATCATTCGTCCCATAGAGTCGTCTGCCATGAGTAATATGCATCGAACCCCATATCCTCAAAGCTTGCCTTCCTATGATGTTTGGATTTCAAGCATCACAATATTTTGCATCATGGGTATTGAAACTAAGTTAGGGTAGTGAGGATTGCTGAGGACAAAGGGATGCAACACCGCATGGTGCCCATCGTCTAAGGCTCTAACGTCATTGCTCTTGAGTTGTTTATATACTGGTGATGCAAAGTGCGGGGCAAATCTGTTGCCTTAGTTGCTGCCTTCCTTGCTGCCTTCCTTGCTGCCTTCCTTGTTGCCTTTGATATTGTTTTCGCATCGCCCGGTACATTCTAGGGATCGCTTGGCTTTTAGTTGCTTCCTTGGCCTCTAGGCTTATGGTGGGTGTCTATTAGCATTGTGGTCTTTGGGAATGCCAACCGTAAAGGTGCATGAGTGGTGTTTGGTTTGTTACGGGTGGTTGGCTCTTTGCTTGCGCAACAACTTCCACCTGGCTTACCTCTTCAATTGTTTGTTTAGGCGTTTTTCGCTTAGGCATACTGTGGGTTTCCTGTGT
>CM054124.1:164759068-164784068 GCA_028751855.1 Ambrosia trifida
CATTAATCTAGACTAGTGCCACGTGTCACCTTAAGAGCCCTTCTTACCCTTCTCACAATATTAACCTTTTGTATGGGAACCCTTATCTATATATATATATATATATATATATATATATATATTATATATATATATATATATATATATATATATAGGGAAAGGATATTTTGGAAACACTCTTGAGTTGAGATAGGGGTAAGGTTTGCCTGCATTTTACCCTCCCCAGACCCTACTAATAGCGTCGCTATTTGTGGGATTTCCTGGGTACGGTTGTTGTTGTTGTATATATAATCAGTTTATGTGTCAAATATGATCATAAAAATTGTATTACTTCCTTAATAATATGTTATTGCTTTTCTTTTATCATAATGATTTATGAGATTATATGCATTTTATTACATCTTTGGAAACTTTTGATATGTTCAACCAAATTTATGTTTACATAACACTAGAGGTGGCAAAATGGACGCGTAAGTTATGGGTCTAAGCCTGTAATCTTAGGTACATGTTAAAACGGGTCGCTGATCAGGTTGGGTTGACCATAGACACTTTTTGTCATAAGTTTTTTTAATAATTAATTAGTGTGCGCGTTGAATATGATAACATAATTGCCACCTCTAGATATGACAGTAATCTCTTTGTCTAGAGTTATTAGTTACGCCCAAAATATTGTTTGTGTTTATTTCAGGGAGTTGGGAATGATGATAAGAAAGTTCTCGTTCTTGCAGCCACAAACACACCATACTCATTAGACCAGGTCACATTTTTGGACATTAAGTTTGTTTGTCTGTTTATTTTATTTTTTCAAAATTTTGACTGCTAACACGAAGTGATTTACAGGCCATTAGGCGAAGATTTGATAAGCGGATTTATATTCCTCTACCAGATCTTAAGGCAAGACAGCACATGTTTAAGGTAACATTAGATTTTCAGTCGCTTTAATTAGAC
This sequence comes from Ambrosia trifida, assembly GCA_028751855.1. Taxonomy (NCBI): domain Eukaryota; kingdom Viridiplantae; phylum Streptophyta; class Magnoliopsida; order Asterales; family Asteraceae; genus Ambrosia; species Ambrosia trifida. The sequence goes on from CM054124.1 coordinate 164,760,017, forward strand.
ACTTTTAATGAACACATTTGAATGTAGAACAGAGTTGTGTAATGAAAACTGGCAAAATGGACGTGGGCGAGGTAAATGGGTATTATTTAGTACCTGTACGGGTCAAATCATGTCAGGTTGCCAGGTTGGGTTGAATTGTCAACATTTGTTTCTTCATTTTATAGATAATTCGGTGGTTGTAAGAATCTAAACACGGATTGTTGGTAGACTTTAAATCCATATGACACTGTTTTAGTTTTTGTTAGGCTTTTAGATTTTACCCATTTGACCTTTTGTAAATAAAATATAACCCAAAATGACCATATTTATATGGAAACGGGTCAAAATTGGCATCTCTATCATATAAGGAATAAGATATATCTTTTACTAACAGCTTATTGTGTTTTTGTTATTAAGATGACTGTGATTGTATTCTGTACTAATTATGTGAATCGCTAAACTTTTGTGAGTAGGTACACCTTGGAGATACACCTCACAGCCTGACTGATCGTGATTTTGAGCAATTGGCATATAAAACTGAGGGATTCTCTGGTTCGGATATTGCTGTTTGCGTATGTTTTTATCGAAACTTGAATTCTTTAAGCAATTAATGCGGTAAATATGATTACTTTACAAAAATAATTAAACTTCATTCATATAACGTTAATATAACTTGTTATTTTTATTTAATTTGTCTTTTTTTTTTTTATATATATATACATTTGAATACACTTGGGATGTGATTAAATCTGTATGACCCATTTGATCAAATTCAATTTTTAGCTTATTCCATTTGATCAAATTGAGAGAGATAAAGCATAACCCAAATCGACCCATTTGTAGGTAAATGAAGTCCTGTTTGAACCTGTACGTAAAACACAAGATGCAATGTTCTTCATAAAAAAATCCGATGACATTTGGGTGCCATGTGGACCCCGTCAGCCTGGCGCGATTGAGATCACTATGCAGGATCTAGCAACTCGTGGCGAAGCATCAAAGGTATGAACAAATGCAAAAAATAAAATGTTGTTATCAACTTTGAAACTGAAATCGGGTTTGGGATTGGGATATTGTTTTTCAGATCATTCCGCCACCAATATCAAGAACAGATTTTGATAAAGTGTTGGCAAGACAGAAACCTACTGTAAGCAAATCCGATCTTGAAGTACATGACAGATTTACAAGAGAGTTTGGGGAAGAGGGCTGATGATTGCATTGCATTGCATAAAAGTAAATACTAAAAATGTTTATATTTCATGATAAAACAAAAACTTACATTCATTGCTTCAAGGGATGGTTGGTTGGTTGGTTGTATTTCATAACATATGATTAGAGACACAAAAAATGTTTATATTTCATGATTAAAAACTTACATTTCTTGCTTCAAGGGATGTTGGTTGTATTTCAGTATATATAATATGGTTTTCCATAGATACAGACATCAAAGTTAGTATTGTTGAAGTAGCCAGTGGTTCGTAAAATGCTGGAATTAGCTAGAAAAAACTCGAGCCAGTTGAAGCTTGAAGCTGGCTTGTATGTATAATTTTCAAGACCAGCTCAAGTTGGTGGTAGTTTAATTGGTTACTTATTTACAATATTAATCTACGACAATGAAAACAACTAGTACTGTATTCATCCGCTGACACGGGTTTCTAAAATTAACAATGTTCAAACTATGTTTATATTGAAGATCCTAATAACGTATTATCCAACTGAGATTAATAGTCATAATAATGCAGAATGAAAATTAGAGAAATTTACATCACTGTTGTAAACTATATATAGTGGGAGTTTTGTGCGTGTTTTTGTGGGATTGCTTTTCCATTTGATATTTTTTGGATCGCATGAACCAAAGACAAAGTTTTTTTAAAAAAAAAAAAAAATCACCGACATTTGACAGTTAATATTGCACTATGTAACAAAAAATAACCCTTTGAGTTAATAGCCAAAATCGTCCCCGATGTTTGGACACTTTTACCACTTTAGTCTAAAACCAAAACCTTTTAAATCTGGGTCCTTATACTTTACATTTTTTTTGCCACATTCATCCCTTACACTAACTCAGTTAATTTTAGACGTTAAGTCTAGGAGTAATTTTGTTTTTTTGGGTTATCCCCTTTAAATCAGACATTCCCTGATCCAAACAATGCATTTCGTCATCACCTATCTACATTACACCCACACCTTGTTACCCGATTAAACCCTAGAGGGAGAGGGAGAGGGAGAGGGAGAGGGAGGGAGGGGGAGAGAGGGGAGGGAGGGAGAGAGAGGGAGAGAGAGAGAGAGAGAGGAAAGGGGAGGGAGAGAGAGAGAGGGGGGGGGGGGGAGGGAGGGAGGGGGAGGGAGGGGGAGAGGGAGAGAGAGAGAGAGAGAGAGAGCGAGAGGGAGAGAGAGGGAGAGAGAGAGACAAGGACGGTGGCTCGTGGTGGTATTTTGCAGGGGGGTCCGAGCAAGATGACGGCGGCGGCGGCTCGATTAGGGTTCCGATTTAATCAGTTGAGATTAGGGGTTTAAGATGGTCGACAATGGTAGCGGTGGTGCAGGGTTTTGATTATGGTTCAAGTAGCCGATGGTGATGCAATCCAGGGAGCTAACGAGCCTTATCAAGTTTTAATCCCGTTCTTGTTAAATAACAATAAGAGTGTAAAGAGAATGGTGATGATTATGGTTGATAATATGGAACAAGGGTGGTTAATCGATGATTGTTCATAAACCATAACCTGTGAAGATGACAAGGGTTGTGACCAATGTTGTTAGTTGGATTGTTCTAAATGTAGGATCGGTGGTGGCTCGTCATAGTCTCAGAAGCAATGGTTGGTTCAGTAGTGGTCACCGGTGGTGGATGATGGTGGGCTAGTATCAGGTTATATGATCGAAGTTGAAGTTTAAGGACGATTTTGAAGGGTTATGAAGAGGTTTGTGATGAAAGTCTGATTTAAATGGGGGTTTTGAAAAGGTGGAACCCAAAAAGACAAAATTACCCCTGACTTAACGTCTAAAATTAACAGGGTTTAGTGTCAGGGACGAATGTGGCAAAAAAATGTAAAGTAGAAGGACCCAGATTTAAAAGGTTTGGGTTTTGGACTGAAGTGGCAAAAGTGCCCAAACATCAGGGACGATTTTGGCTACTAACTCTAACCCTTTTTATGTTGAACCTAGTTTCATACATCCCAGTCTGGATTGTCAAATTATTAATAAAACTAGATTATACCTCGGGAGCGTCCTGAGTTGAGAAATTTAATATGATACATCAATTTTACATATGAAATAGACTGATGTATAACTCTAATATTAATATCTAACCTAAAACAAATTAACAATGTACAACTCCAATGCTAACACCTAACCTAAAAGAATGTAGAACTTTAATGTAACTCTAATATTAACACATTTCCTAAAGACTAAACAAATGTACAACTCTAACATACTAATATTGATACCTAACTTAAAACAACGTATAACTCTATTAACCTATTCGGCTCTGGTTGAATTTTTTTTTTTTTTTTTTTTTTTTCATATTTACTGATTTAAACATAATTAGTGACTTGTCTATATATGATTAATGATTTACCTGAACACTTTGTGCTTTTTTTTCCTGTATGAACAAAACTCCACAAAAAAATTTCTCCGTTTTTTATATAGCACTATGGTACTCGTTGGAAAGATGATAAAACGCTTGTTAATTTGGTGTAATTTTTTTCTTTAAAAAATCTCGTATATTAAAGATATTAACGTTTTAAAATTATGGGAGGAAACATGAGAGTGAAAAATCCAATTTTGTTTTTAAATTAGTTTTTTCCTAAAATATCTCAATGCCACATGGGATGACACATGACACACTCAAGGAAGAGAATGCCTCTTTAAGTGCCATGTCATTAAAATGGCTTTGGTTTATTATATGTATAGATAGATAGATATCCCGGGTTGCGAAATTTAATATAATACACCAATTTTACATATGAAATAGACTGATGTATAACTCTAATATTAATATCTAACCTAAAACAAATTAACAATGTACAACTCCAATGCTAACACCTAACCTAAAAGAATTTAGAACTTTAATGTAACTCTAATATTAACACCTATCCTAAAGACTAAACAAATGTACAACTCTAACATACTAATATTGATACATAACTTAAAACAACGTATAACTCTATTAACCTATTCGGCTCTGGTTGAAAAAAAAAATCCATATTTACTTATTTAAACATAATTAGTGACTTGTCTATACATGATTAATGATTTATCTGAACACTTTGTGTTTTTTTTCCTGTATGAACAAAACCTCACAAAAAAATTCTCCATGTTTTATATAGCACTATGGTACTTGTTGGAAAGATAATAAAACGCTCGTTAATTTGGTGTAATTTTTTTCTTTAAAAAATCTCGTATATTAAAAATATTAACGTTTAAAAATTATGGGAGAAAACATAAGGGTGAAAAATCTAATTTTGTTTTTAAATTATTTTTTTTCTAAAATATCTCAATGCCACATGGGATGACACATGGCACACTCAAGGAAGAGAATGTCTCTTTGAGTGTCATGTCATTAAAATGGCTTTGGTTTATTATATGTATAGATAGATAGATAGATAGTGTAACATCGTAAAAATTTCCACGAAATTTCTATACGAAAAAGCCCTTATTTTATCCTTAATTCTACACTTATGTGCCCAAGTCTATATTTATTTTTCCAAACTCGCAACCTATATATATATTTTTATATATATATATATTGCATTTTTTTTATATAATAATAATAATAGTAATTATATTTCAGTTTTAAAAAAAAAAATAATAATAATATATATAGTTAAAACAAATTTTACTGCAGCCCACATATCTATTCCTTTCTTTTGTTTTGAAGCCCACTGTGCCAGCCCAGTTAAGGCGGCCCAAGACCTGAGCCCACTGAACCTCGGCCCAACCCCACCTCCCTTTATCCCATTTTAATCAAAAATAAAAGGGTCCAGCCGGGTTTCGAACCGGTGACCTTTTAGACACACACACCACGCCTCAACCACTAGTCCATGCTATCATATCTGATTTGATTTAGGAACATTATTTATTTAAACATACTTTAAAACAAAAGTTGTTTCCATATCTGCTGCTGTATACGCGAGCAACAGCCAAGGCATAGCCTTGGTTGAATCTTCCAACTAATACCCTAATTAAATCAATGGTTTTTGGAAACTAGTTAATCCCGTATCATGACTGATGCAATCCTTCCATGATTGACCAACAATTAATCGCGAATTGAACGAAATCACGCGTCATTTCTTTAAAACGGGTCAAAGCTTGCCAATTCGAGCACCAAGCCATCTCCCTATAAATTGAACGTTACTGGACCATCTCAACTCGCCACCCACTCTTCCTCAACCCCCAATTCTTCATAATAATCTCTGTTCTTGGAGCCCTTGTTCGAGTTTGACTTTTTATTGACCGATCGATTCTGTATCAAAAACGTAATTGTAAGTACGATTTTTCTTGTGGGTTTCATTATTCAGTTGATGCACAACATTAACCCTATGGTTAATTGGGTTAATGTTGGGTGGATTGTTCAATTGAAAACCTAGGGCTCGATTGATGTTAATTTGGGGAAGAACACTAGGTTGGCTTATGTTATTTATATTTTAAAAACAAGAAACAACACAACTGATCATACAGATCAGATGGTTATGTCTGGTGTTTCATCCTCAATCCACGCGGGTTCGAGTCCCAGCATTGGATTATTTTTTGTTCCTTTTCTTTGTTTTTTTTTTTGTTACAAATAAGCATATATTATACATATAATTTTATAAATTCATTTTAAATTATCAAAACTCTTTTATTTATTCTACAAAAATTATCTAAGGTGAATCTGATGAAAAAGTTTCACTTATAATTTTTAGTTTTCTAAAATTTATTTATTTAATATTTATAATAATTAAATCAAGTTTATTCTATTTTATTTATAAAAATCTATAAAAATATCAAAACGATCTTATAAATTTCCACAAAAATTATCCTAAGTTTCTATAACATTAAGCTATTCAGAAATGATTTTTATTTCTGAAAAATCATTTATTTAATATTTTTAAGCAATTTTTGTTAGATTTAATCATAATTAAATCATAATAAATCCAATTTTTGGTATTTTTGCACCAAAATTTTATACAAATTATTTTTAAACATTTAGAACAGAAATATGATTTTTAAAATAATAATTCTTTAATTTTAGTATTTTTGAATGTTAAAGTTAAGTTTTTGGCAATTTGTAATAAATAGATTTAAAAATCTATTTTAAAGGAAATAATTTTGCAAAAATTATTTTTATACTTTAAACACATTCTTGTGAACATCTTAAATTTAAATTTCATAAAAAAGAGTTTTGGTCATTAATTTACTAAATTTCTCTCAATTGACGAATATTTTAATATTAATCAAACGAGCAGTTATCCCCAATTCGAAGCCCTAGAAACTTATACATTAGTAGACTTGATAGACTTAGACATATTTATTACCTTATTATAGGGTGATACTTGATACATTTGGGCAACACCATTATCCAATTTTTCAACAGATATAACATTTTACCAAGGTGAGTTTTACATAGCCCCTTTTATTTTTCACCATTTTTGGGGTGAAACATGTTATAACAATTATCATTGCAATTCAATCATCAATGTGTCTATGTGTTTTCTATGTTGCATTATGTCTTGAGCATGATTAGAGTAAGCACCATTCTAGCATAATCATTAACTCCGTACAAGCCGACGGTATACATTGATAGATCTATTGGACTGACAATCCCACCCGGATACGTGCCTCCTACAAAGGTTACGTGGGTGTTTGTTATCGCATAACATATTCAATTGGACCATGAGCGTATGGTATGTATCATTTTATAACAGTCATCAGGGTTGATTATGCACTCGATTTATTTCTAGTATGTTCTCACATATGGACTAGATTGACATGACACATGAATTGCACATCATTTTTACTCAATTATCAAAAACCTATGTAATTCTCACCAACTTTTGTTGACCCAAAACATTTTCAACTTAACATGTTTCAGGTTCTATTTGCTTGAAGATTTGTATTGATGCTTGAAGATATGTGTATAGTTTCATTCAATTTGATGTACAAATTCTAGAACTATTGTATGTAATTCATATAAATCATTTAATGGAATCTATTATTCACCATGAGCTACTGAACAATCATCATTACGTGACATCCCGATGTTTCCGCCATCGGTTGGGGTGTTACAGATAGATAGATAGATAGATAGATTAAAACTTAATCAAAATGTTCACAAATATTTAGTAATTGATCGGAAATTAACCAACATAACACAACAATTTACATGAAATTAGTAAACTTGGCCTTGACCTACCCTTGAAGTCAGTCGCATGGGCATCTGTAAACTCCTTCCTAGAAGTGCAGCCCCAATTCATCTTCCCACTTCTCAATATTTCTATCTCGTCTTCCGAAACCTTGTGTAGTATTTTTTTAGAGATCTATGGAGAGATGTAAATATAAAGGGTGATACTATTTGGACACCCCAAAAAATTAAATTGACACCCGAACTATGCCTCGTATAGCTCTATACGAGACATACTTGCTTTATTGTCTCCCATTCAGACAGCAGCCTGACAAAAAAAAGAAACCCTATATGCCTCGTATTGGTCAATACGATGTATACAGGGTTCACGTGACCCTTTTCAGTCAACCTGGTACAGACTCAAAGGACCAATGATTGGTGTCATATGCCTCGTATTGGTCTATACGAGGCATACTGTCACACCACGCCAATGGCGAAAACACGTGGCGCAACGCTCGAAAGCATATCAAAGTCAAGATTAACATGAACCATATTTAGTTAGAAATTTTTTTTTTTTATTAAGATGTCGAAAGTGAGTACCTCGTTACATCATTTCACAAAACCACAAACAACCAGTTTCATACACATGGGTTTTTCCATCTAAGTCCCAACCCAATGGAAAATATTGGTGAAACCCCGACAAGTATCTGACATCCCATATTTCCACCGCAATAGCCTCATATCTATTCAGCACTTAGTTACCTGAAAGATATGTTTAAAAATATGTCAATATATAACATATTGGTGAGTTCACAGGTTTTAGTTCCAAAACAACAACATTTTAACAACAACATGTGCGGAACAAACACAATTTGTGGCCTTTGTAAGGAGTAGCTAGCTCCTACAAAACTACGATGACGAGCAATCCCTTGAGCCCATAACCAAACCAAGACTAATAATAATGCCCCGCGAGCAGAAATTGTTCCTCGGAAAATAACAACTTAGTTCAGAATACGTGCACCCCTGGCATACACAGTTGCATAATCGACGCTATCGATTAGGGGTGGGTGTGACACCCGGCAAATTCTGGTTAACAACGTTGTCTAGATGAAAGTCTACCTTAGCGAGTCACGCGTATATTGTACTTAACTGGGTTAGTTTAAGTCGTGTTATGGAACGGGAACTATCAGTTTAGTATAGAGGATCATCGGATGTTAATCTAGAGGTTCATTAGATGTCAGACCTTAGCCAAGTGTACAAGTGGTGACGATTCGTAGAATCGTCAGAGCATAGGGAACATACAAGTCTCGAGTCCCGGGAATTGGTGAACGAGTGTGAATATGTTTGTTTGCAAGTGTTATGTGTTTACAATCATTATGTGACTTGTCGGTATGTGAAAATGTGTTAACATATGTTAAAACGGGGTTTAACACGCAAAATACACGGAACCAACCCCTATAGGCGATTAGGGGAGGCTAATCGCCTATAGGGGAGGCGATTGGGCCTCATTGGAGGCGATTAGCATGCTAATCGCATGCCTTAGGGGCGATTAGGCCCTAATTGCATGAAGTTTCATGCGATTAGGAGCCCTAATCGCATATAGCTGCTGCACAATCGCGTGTTACGAGCTGGACGACTAAAAACGACTATAAATACAATGCTTGACCTCCTAAACTTCATAATATCAACCCTAGTCGTCCCATAACCCGCCCCAACACACACACAACCTCTGGAACGTGATTTTGGATCAAAACACAAGGTTTCAAGCTTATTTCATCAATCTATCACAATCTAAGGTGTGATTTTCATCCATGCAATCTTTACTAACGTTTTTATTAAATCCCTAACGGTCCAGACCTGTTTTAAAACGAATAAGCTTTCTGAAAATCGTTAATAAGTATGGTTAATTGGATTTTAAATAGCATGCATGATGTATGTGGGTTTTCAATTAAAAGCTAGGGTTTTTGTGATTCAAGATGGATGATTAACATGTTATTAGGTTAGTTTCAGATTAATAATGATGGCATGATGATGAGATCTGAGTTATTGTTAATTAGGGTTACGGTTTTGCATGCTAATGTGATGTTTCATGTTATGTGTATTGTCTTTAAGATACATGATTGCATTCAGGGCTGATAGATCGAGGTTAAACGAAGGATTTTGATGGAAATATGTTTGATATAGTTGTTTGGATGATATTTGATGTTTACACACGTTCTGGGATTGATTTGGAGTGTTAAACGCGCGAAAAACCGGAACAGCCATGTTGCAGGCGAGTAGCAACCCTAATCGCCTATACTATAGGCGATTAGGAGGCTAATCGCCTGATATGACACCCTAATCGCCTATAGTATAGGCAATTGGGGGCTAATTGCCTTCGTTGCATGTCTTATGACCTAATTGCTAGTTAAATGCATGTCTTATGACCTAATTGCTAGTAAATGCATGTCTTATGACCTAATTGCTAGTTAAATGCATGTCTTATGACCTAATTGCCTATAGACTCCTGAAATGCATGTCTTATGACCTAATTGCCTATAGTATAGGCAATTAGCATTCCTAAATGCTTGTTGACTTTCATAATCGCTAGTTGACTTTTCCTAATCGCCTGAACTGCTGCTGTAAGTATATTTTGACATTCCGAGACCCGATTTGACAACTAGGAACATGCTAGGAACCCCGTAACATATCTAATAACTTGGTAACATATGTTCGGACTTATTTACGTGATACTTGAACTACGTGCTGTAACTGGTTGAACGTTAACGTATGTTAAGTGTGATTGCATGATTGTATGTTTGAGAGTGTAAGCATAACACGGGGAGTCTCGGGTCACCAATGGGATGTCGAGTCTTGTACTTTGGGTTAATTTAACAGTCACGGTGTTTTCAAACGAACTTGGTTATGGTCTGGACATCTAGGGACTAACTAACCTGCGGGTTATTAGTCTAAGTACTTGTAACTGTCATATGTTAGGTCGCCGCTTTACGGGACTAGCATAGCTTGCTGAGTTTATTCGTATTACGAAGTAACGCAACCTAAGGTGAGTTTACGGCCCCTCTTTTAACTGGTTTCACTTTTCGGGGGAGAAAACATGTGTTAAAACTTATGTTTGGTAACTACTGTCATACTATGGGTTTCTATGGTTTACTATACGATCTTTGGAAGTCCCGGGGGGAACCATGAATGTGCGGGTTAGCACAACGGGGAAATGTGAATAGCGCTATTGGGAGTGACCAACCCCGCTCGTCGGCTTGGAGGGTCGGGCGAGTGCATATTGTCTCAAACAGGAACAACAGGTTTACTATTCGGGCACGACATCTGGTTTGCGAGTTAGTAATGGTTTTCCAATCATAGTAGTAACAAAACATACGCCTAGCTAGCGTACTTTGGTTTTCGATTTGTTATAGTATGGACAGGTTGAACTTGGTACTGTGATTACAAAACCTGTAAACTCACCAGCATTTTTGTGCTGACGTAAACTTTTACATGTTTTCTCAGGTCGCTAAGGTAGCACTACGGGACTAGGGCGCACGCGTCTGCACGGCGTCTAGTTAGGGTTGCATGGTTTTCAAACGTTGAACACTCGGTTTATTTTGGATTATGTTTTGAATAAGCTTCCGCTGTATTTGGGGATTTTTAAACTATGTTTTTGAAATTGCATATATTCATTTAGACTTGTTTATTGTGATCGTTGGTTTGGATCCTGGTTTGTCATGCGCCTTGCGGTAAAACTCCGCAAGTGGATTTTGAGGGTGTGACAGATTGGTATCAGAGCCAATGGTTATAGTGAACTAGGACTGCATGTAGAGTCTAGACTATAGCCGAGTCGCACACACTAGACGATCCCTTAGTACTAAACATTATGGTGGTTTACGTATGGGCTTGTCGGGGTGTCTTTATATCATCTGACCTTTCTATGTTACATCATCCGTTCTATCTTAAGTCGGTTTACTTGCTTTCTAGGCAGTGTGGTATATTGGGGTAAATCGTGTACTCTTGAGATTTGTCCAAGGCTCGGACATCTCCCTTTCATACTCCAATAGAAACACTTGCCATAAACTACCGTAGCATTACGGTGTATAGCTAAGAGTCTATGTTCGGTGATTTGAACTTTGAACTAGGAGAACGCTTGGAGGACCATGTAGAGCGGTTTATCATTTTGGGTGCACACAAAATCATAAACCGAAATGCATGAAAGCCCTAGTGAGCTCTAGGTTTGAATGGATAGTCCTGAGTTGGATCTAGCTTTAATCTTGTGAACGCTAATGGATATCATTAGCTGTGAAACTAAATTTTCTCGTTCTTTCTGTCAGAATCATGTCTGGAGTACGAGGAGGACGTGGAGGTGGTCGCAATGGTGGACGTGGTGGTGGTCGCGGTGGTGCTGGTGGTCGTGGAGGTGTAAACCTATCACAGGATGATCTGAACAACTTGCTACAAGCTGCCTTCCAGTTAGGGCACAATGGTGGTGGTAAGTTGATTTATCCACTTTTGCCTCATTAGTGAATCTTGTTTACATTCTTCGTGGTTTCTCATGCGTTTCATTTCAGGTGGTCCTATTAACCCACCCCCACCCATGTGTACCTACAAGATGTTTCGGGACTGTAAGCCCCAAGAATTCTCTGGCACTGAGGGTGCGGTGAGTTTGCTCAGGTGGCTGGAAAAGGTGGAGTCAGTGTTTCTGATGTGCAACTGTCTCCCAGAGGATCGAGTTAAGTATGCTGCTGCTTTATTCCAGGATGTTGCTTTGACCTGGTGGAATAACATCACCCAGAATATGGGTATAGGGGAGGCGTATGCTATGCCTTGGGAAAATTTTGTTCAACTGCTGAAGCGAGAGTACTGTCCCAGGGAAGAAGTGCAGAAGCTGGAACACGAGGTGTGGAACCTCAAGATGACTGGGTCCGAGATTGAGAAGTATACGGTAAGGCGTAATGAGTTGGCAGTGATGTGTCCTGATCTGCATGTGCCAGAGTACAGGAGGATTGAACACTATATTTCGGGGCTAGTACCAGAGATCGCTGGGTTAGTGGCTGCGGGAAATCATCCTACATACTCAGAGGTGGTCCGATCGGCTCACAGGATGACAAACTTGAAGATGAATGAGGGTATCTTGCCTGCTAAGGGTTCGATTGTCAAGGCCCCGAAGAATAACAAGCGTAAGTGGGAAAATGAGGGGAAAGGGTCTGTGCCAGCACAACAGGGTAAGAGGTTTGATAGCGGGGGTTCTTCTTCTACTGGTAACAAACAGGGTGGTTATGCGGGGAAATTGCCTAAATGCAACAAGTGTGGGCGTCATCATCAGGGGGACTGCGACCGTAATCGTTGTCATCGCTGTCAGCAATTTGGGCATTTTGCTAAAGACTGTCGGGCGACACTTCCATCGACCCAGGCCCCAACTACTAACTCGGCTCCTACTACTCAAGGAACTACGGGAAGACAGGGATGTTACAACTGTGGAGAGACTGGGCATTACAAGAAGGATTGCCCGAAACTGAAGCAGGGCGGGAACAACGGTAACAAAAACAACGGGGGCGGTGGCAGAAATGCACGTGCCTTCGTCATTGGAGCCGCTGAGGCTAGACAGGATCCTGACACAGTTACCGGTACGTTCCTTCTCAATAATCGCTCTGTTAGTGTTTTATTTGATTCCGGTGCCGATAAAAGTTTTATATCCATGGAAGTTAGTCGACTGCTAGATGTAGTACCCATACTATTAGAGGCTAAGTATATGATTGAGTTGGCTGACGGTAAAAAGATTGAAGCTACTTGTATCCTTCGGGAGTGTCAACTAGAGTTGTCGGGTTTGTCGTTCCCCATCGACCTTATGCCGGTACCTTTGGGTAGTTTTGACGTTGTTGTAGGCATGGATTGGTTGTCCTTGTATCGCGCGGAGATTGTTTGTTACGACAAGATTATTCGGATTCCTCTCCCTGATGGAGAATTCCTTTCTGTGTACGGTATCAAGGGCGGTGTTCCGCTAAATCTCATCTCCAGCATGAAAGCCCTTAAGTGTCTTCGAAAGGGTTATTCGGCCGTTTTGGCACTTTTATCTGTTTCCTCTACCGATGAGAAGAAGATCGACGATATTCCTGTTGTACGCGAGTTTCCTGATGTATTTCCCGATGATTTATCTGGTCTTCCTCCCCACCGTCAGGTTGAGTTCAGTATTGATCTTGTACCAGGGGCTGCTCCTATTGCTTGAGCCCCCTACCGTCTTGCACCTCCCGAGATGCAGGAATTGTCTAGTCAGTTACAGGAACTCTTGGACAAGGGTTTCATCAGACCAAGTTCTTCCCCTTGGGGAGCCCCGATTCTATTCGTTAAGAAGAAGGATGGAAGTTTCCGATTGTGTGTGGATTACAGAGAACTGAACAAATTGACCGTCAAGAACCGTTATCCTCTTCCACGTATTGATGATCTATTCGACCAACTCCAGGGTTCTAGCTACTACTCTAAGATTGATTTGAGGTCCGGTTATCACCAGTTACGCGTAAGGGAAGCTGACGTTGCAAAGACTGTCTTTCGTACACGTTATGGCCATTTCGAATTCTTGGTCATGCCTTTCGGTCTCACGAACGCACCGGCGGTTTTCATGGATTTGATGAACCGCGTTTGCAAGCCATATCTTGACAAGTTCGTCATTGTGTTTATTAATGACATCCTGATTTACTCCAAAAACAAGACCGAACACGAGGAACACCTGCGTTTGGTTTTGGAACTTTTGCGACGGGAACAGCTTTACGCAAAGTTCTCAAAGTGTGACTTTTGGTTACGCGAAGTTCAGTTCCTAGGACATGTGGTTAATGAACTAGGAATTCATGTCGATCCAGCTAAGATTGAAGCAATCAAGGACTGGGGAGCACCAAAGACGCCAACTGAGGTGCGGCAATTTCTAGGCCTTGCGGGCTACTATCGTCGTTTCATTATGGGGTTCTCGAAGATCGCTCAACCCCTGACCACTCTTACTCAGAAGGATAGAAAATTCGACTGGGGTGAACCACAAGAGTCGGCATTTCAAGAACTGAAGTCTAAACTGTGTTCTGCTCCTATTTTGTCCTTACCTGAAGGCCCTGATGATTTCGTTGTTTACTGTGATGCTTCTATTCATGGTCTCGGTTGCGTGTTGATGCAACGCGAGAAAGTGATTGCGTATGCTTCTCGTCAACTCAAGGTGCACGAGAAGAACTACACCACCCATGACTTGGAGTTGGGTGCAGTGGTTTTCGCGTTGAAAATTTGGAGACATTACTTGTACGGTACCAAATGCACCATTTACACCGATCACAAGAGTCTTCAACATATTTTCGACCAACAACATTTGAACATACGACAACGTCGTTGGATTGAACTTCTGAATGACTATGATTGCGCCATTAATTACCATCCTGGCAAGGCGAATGTTGTAGCAGACGCCTTGAGCAGGAAGGAATCAATTAAACCTCGTCGCGTTCGGGCGTTGCAACTCACCATTCACTCCTCGCTACCTGACCAACTCCGTTCTGCCCAGTTAGAAGCTTTGAAGGAGGAAAACCTTAAAGCTGAGACTATGCAAGGTGCTGACAAGCACCTCGAGCGAAGGCCTGATGGCCTGCACTACTTCGCAGAACGCATATGGGTTCCTTTATTAGGGGGACTTCGGGAGCTTGTTTTAGATGAGGCTCACAAGTCCCGGTATTCTATTCATCCTGGTTCGGATAAGATGTACCAAGACCTGAAGGTGCTTTACTGGTGGCCAAACATGAGGTCGGATATAGCCTCATACGTGAGTAAATGCTTGACCTGTGCTAAGGTCAAGGTGGAATATCAGAAACCGTCAGGTCTCTTGCAACAACCTGAAATCCCGGAGTGGAAATGGGAATGGATTACAATGGATTTCGTCATGCAACTGCCTAAGTCACCGAGCGGGAATGATAAGATATGGGTGATTGTTGATCGGTTGACGAAATCAGCCCATTTTCTCGCTATTAAGGAGACCGACACCATGGACCGTTTGGCTCGTCTTTATCTAAAAGAGGTTGTTTCTAAGCACGGGGTGCCGGTTTCTATTATCTCAGACCGCGACACCCATTTTACTTCTCACTTCTGGAAATCCTTGCACAAAGCTTTGGGTACCCAGCTGGACATGAGTACAGCTTATCACCCACAGACTGACGGTCAGAGTGAACGCACGATTCAAACTTTAGAAGACATGCTGCGGGCATGTGTGATCGATTTTGGCAAAGGTTGGGAAGCTCATTTACCGTTAGTAGAATTCTCTTACAACAACAGTTACCACACGAGCATCAAGGCAGCTCCGTTCGAGGCACTGTACGGGCGGAAATGCCGGTCTCCTCTTTGTTGGGCTGAGGTGGGTGAGAGTCAACTCACTGGGCCTGAGCTAGTGTACGAAACTTCGGAAAAGATCGTACAGATTCGTAACCGGTTGGCAGCGGCACGGGATCGGCAAAAGAGTTATGCTGATCAACGTCGCAAGCCATTGGAATTCCAAGTTGATGACAAGGTACTTCTGAAAGTTTCACCGTGGAAGGGCGTCATAAGCTCTGGGAAGCGTGGAAAACTCAACCCTCGGTATGTCGGTCCATTTACAATCCTGGAACGGATTGGACCGGTGGCATATCGTCTTGATTTACCGACGGAGCTCGGTAACGTACATAACGTCTTCCATGTGTCCAACTTAAAGAAGTGTCTGGCTGACGAGTCTCTTATTGTTCCACTGAAAGAGATCAAGGTTGACGATCGTCTTCGGATTGTGGAGGAACCTGTTGAGATTCTTGATTACAAGATTCGTAGCCTACGTCATAGCAAGATTCGCATTGTAAAGGTTCGCTGGAACTCGAACCGGGGACCAGAGTACACTTGGGAGCAGGAGGATCAGATGAAGTCTAAGTATCCTCATCTCTTTCCTAAGGAAGCGTTCGAATCGAGATATGTTACCACTGCTGCTGAATGAATCTCGGGGCGAGATTCCTTTTTAACGTGGGGATGATGTGACAACTCGGGTAAATCTCTCTCTTGGTTTCTATCCTTTGTCTGTTTCTTTTGTTATTCCTTTTGATACTTGTGCAATTTTTGGGACGAAAATTCTTTTAACGTGGGGATGATGTGACACCCGACAAATTCTGGTTAACAACGTTGTCTAGATGAAAGTCTACCTTAGCGAGTCACGCGTATATTGTACTTAACTGGGTTAGTTAAGTCGTGTTATGGAACGGGAACTATCAGTTTAGTATAGAGGATCATCGGATGTTAATCTAGAGGTTCATTAGATGGCAGTCCTTAGCCAAGTGTACAAGTGGTGACGATTCGTAGAATCGTCAGAGCATAGGGAACATACAAGTCTCGAGTCCCGGGAATTGGTGAACGAGTGTGAATATGTTTGTTTGCAAGTGTTATGTGTTTACAATCATTATGTGACTTGTCGGTATGTGAAAATGTGTTAACATATGTTAAAACGGGGTTTAACGCACAAAATACACGGAACCAACCCCTATAGGCGATTAGGGGAGGCTAATCGCCTATAGGGGAGGCGATTGGGCCTCATTGGAGGCGATTAGCATGCTAATCGCATGCCTTAGGGGCGATTAGGCCCTAATTGCATGAAGTTTCATGCGATTAGGAGCCCTAATCGCGTATAGCTGCTGCACAATCGCGTGTTACGTGCTGGACGACTAAAAACGACTATAAATACAATGCTTGACCTCCTAAACTTCATAATATCAACCCTAGTCGTCCCATAACCCGCCCCAACACACACACAACCTCTGGAACGTGATTTTGGATCAAAACACAAGGTTTCAAGCTTATTTCATCAATCTATCACAATCTAAGGTGTGATTTTCATCCATGCAATCTTTACTAACGTTTTTATTAAATCCCTAACGGTCCAGACCTGTTTTAAAACGAATAAGCTTTCTGAAAATCGTTAATAAGTATGGTTAATTGGATTTTAAATAGCATGCATGATGTATGTGGGTTTTCAATTAAAAGCTAGGGTTTTTGTGATTCAAGATGGATGATTAACATGTTATTAGGTTAGTTTCAGATTAATAATGATGGCATGATGATGAGATCTGAGTTATTGTTAATTAGGGTTACGGTTTTGCATGCTAATGTGATGTTTCATGTTATGTGTATTGTCTTTAAGATACATGATTGCATTCAGGGCTGATAGATCGAGGTTAAACGAAGGATTTTGATGGAAATATGTTTGATATAGTTGTTTGGATGATATTTGATGTTTACACACGTTCTGGGATTGATTTGGAGTGTTAAACGCGCGAAAAACCGGAACAGCCATGTTGCAGGCGAGTAGCAACCCTAATCGCCTATACTATAGGCGATTAGGAGGCTAATCGCCTGATATGACACCCTAATCGCCTATAGTATAGGCAATTGGGGGCTAATTGCCTTCGTTGCATGTCTTATGACCTAATTGCTAGTTAAATGCATGTCTTATGACCTAATTGCTAGTAAATGCATGTCTTATGACCTAATTGCTAGTTAAATGCATGTCTTATGACCTAATTGCCTATAGACTCCTGAAATGCATGTCTTATGACCTAATTGCCTATAGTATAGACAATTAGCATTCCTAAATGCCTGTTGACTTTCATAATCGCTAGTTGACTTTTCCTAATCGCCTGAACTGCTGCTGTAAGTATATTTTGACATTCCGAGACCCGATTTGACAACTAGGAACATGCTAGGAACCCCGTAACATATCTAATAACTTGGTAACATATGTTCGGACTTATTTACGTGATACTTGAACTACGTGCTGTAACTGGTTGAACGTTAACGTATGTTAAGTGTGATTGCATGATTGTATGTTTGAGAGTGTAAGCATAACACGGGGAGTCTCGAGTCACCAATGGGATGTCGAGTCTTGTACTTTGGGTTAATTTAACAGTCACGGTGTTTTCAAACGAACTTGGTTATGGTCTGGACATCTAGGGACTAACTAACCTGCAGGTTATTAGTCTAAGTACTTGTAACTGTCATATGTTAGGTCGCCGCTTTACGGGACTAGCATAGCTTGCTGAGTTTATTCGTATTACGAAGTAACGCAACCTAAGGTGAGTTTACGGCCCCTCTTTTAACTGGTTTCACTTTTCGGGGGAGAAAACATGTGTTAAAACTTATGTTTGGTAACTACTGTCATACTATGGGTTTCTATGGTTTACTATACGATCTTTGGAAGTCCCGGGGGGAACCATGAATGTGCGGGTTAGCACAACGGGGAAATGTGAATAGCGCTATTGGGAGTGACCAACCCCGCTCGTCGGCTTGGAGGGTCGGGCGAGTGCATATTGTCTCAAACAGGAACAACAGGTTTACTATTCGGGCACGACATCTGGTTTGCGAGTTAGTAATGGTTTTCCAATCATAGTAGTAACAAAACATACGCCTAGCTAGCGTACTTTGGTTTTCGATTTGTTATAGTATGGACAGGTTGAACTTGGTACTGTGATTACAAAACCTGTAAACTCACCAGCATTTTTGTGCTGACGTAAACTTTTACATGTTTTCTCAGGTCGCTAAGGTAGCACTACGGGACTAGGGCGCACGCGTCTGCACGGCGTCTAGTTAGGGTTGCATGGTTTTCAAACGTTGAACACTCGGTTTATTTTGGATTATGTTTTGAATAAGCTTCCGCTGTATTTGGGGATTTTTAAACTATGTTTTTGAAATTGCATATATTCATTTAGACTTGTTTATTGTGATCGTTGGTTTGGATCCTGGTTTGTCATGCGCCTTGCGGTAAAACTCCGCAAGTGGATTTTGAGGGTGTGACAGTGGGCCTTGTCAGGCACCAATAGTACTATCCAAATATTCCTTCGGTTTCATATCCCTGAATTAATGGTTACAATAGCGATGACTCACCCCGAGTGGTGTACAAACAACAAAACCCAAGTACTCATCATGCCACTCATCACATTTTAGCATTTAAAAACATTTTTACATGTAACAACATTTGACAAACATATCTTTCCCCCAATCAAAACAGTAAAAAGGGGCCGTGAAACTCACCTGAAGTACAACGTGCAATCACCTAGCAGGGAATAACAAGTCCGAGGTCAAGCACATACGAACGTCCTAGTGCGTATAAGTCACTAAGTCTTTAGCGCGTGTTATCCGGCAAGTTGTACACCCAACCCCCAACACCACTATTAGCCACAATTCCCTATTTAATTAAACATATGTCCTAGGATTGTTGGTGATGGATTACCCTTGATATAAGTTACACTTATATTTCCGTATTAATTAACTCACGATACATTACCCTCGACTCGACTCACTTTACCGTATAATTATTTTCCCATTAAATAATTATACTAGGATCTTGTCGATCGATATTTCATCCACAACACTCGACTCGACTCACTTTACCATATATTTATTTTCCCATTAAATAAATATACTAGGATTTTGCCGATCGAGATTTCATTTTCAACATTCGTCTCGACTCACTTTACCGTATATTTATTTTCCCATTAAATAAATATACTAGGTTCTTGTCTATTCGAGGTTACATTTCACAACTATTAAGTTTTCATACTTAATTTTCATTTAAATACATAATATTTAAAGTTTATTTTACATTAATTCTCCCACGAATAATTTCTAACACTTAGGAAAGTATTGTATACATTTTCACCCATAATTATTCTTATATATATTTTTTCATAAATATATATTTCACATTCGCATAATTGCATTCACTCTTAGAATAATTATTCACATTCGACGCAATAACATATATATATATATATATGTATCTTGTAGGAAGTTATACGATATATACTTATTCGTCTGATTCACATTTTTGTTCGATAACTCGTCGTAACACAATACGTTCATGTCCGATTAGTCAACTTATATATTTTTCGCATCACATTTAATATAAGTTTTACTTATACGCTTTTGTAGGAATGATTACTTCACGTCGTGATATCATTTTTCCTACTTTACAACATATATAGTTTGTTATTTTTTTTCCAACAATATGTTTTCTTTGAAATTAATCACTACTAATTTCTACATATTTTACTTTGGAAATTTCTAATACAACATTTGTATCTCTCAAGACTTTTAGATACCAAGACTTGGTTATTTTCCAACATTAAAATGCTCCAACATTTTTATATTCTCATAGATATAAAAATGTTCATTTTTATACAATTTTTACCAAGTCTTTAAATTACCAATTTTTGTAATAAAAACCTTAGTTTTTGTTTTGAAAACATCTTTGGTAATTTTATTTTTATAAAATCTTGTTTTATAAAAATAACATTTTATACATAAATACAATTTTGTGAGTCTTGCAATTATTTTTCATAACAAACCTTTGGGAAGTACATCCTTCCACTTTAACACTAAACTTTACAAAGTCACAATTTTAGACTTAAGTTTTAAAATGACATCTTACACCTTTAACTTTTAAAGTTACCGAATCGCAACTTTAACTTTTAATAGTTACATTTTTATCCCTAGGCTTTCAAAAGTGACAAGTTTTACTAAACTAGTAAACTTTATTTTGTCTACTTTTTCATTATAGATTTATACAATGTTTCAACATTATGTATAGACCAAATTGTCAATATTAAGGATACTAGTAAGTGTTTTTTAGTGTATTAAGTCCATCTTTGTATTTTCAAAGTTAGTAAACTTTGATTATGTAGCTTTTATATTGTTCATTTCTTAACATGTTCAACCTCATTTTTAGTTTTAGGTAGCCATTTCATGATGATCGAAACCACCTTTAAGTGTATTCAAGTTACATTCACAACAATACTTAGATACACATGTGTATGTGAACTTTTATAACTTACAAAAGCAATACGACATCACCAATAAAAACCCATGACCCATATACTCTTTTTAGATCCTCCATCTTGCTTAAAAAACATTATATCTTATCTTTAAAACCATGTCAAAAACCTCATGTACAACTTGCTTCTAAATAAATAAATAAATAAAACATAAACTTTCAAGAACAAAAACAAGATCAAGAACACTTACAACTAGCACAAGGCTAGGGAAGATAAAAACACTTGGTATGGATGGGGTTTTAGTGTGTTCTTCCAAAGGATTAAGCTCCAAGCTTGAAACACACTTTGATTTTAGAGGTGAATTAGGATTGATTTCTTTTGTAGCTTAAAGTTTGAAAATTGAATATGGGTGGATGTTGAATGCTTGGCCGTAGATATCACAAAGGGATGAGGAAATGAAGTTATTTTATAAATAGTAGTGTTGTGATCTCATAAAATGGTGTAGGATTGTGTCTAGTACACAATCTAGTATTATATTTAAAATGCCATGTCTAAAGAACCATCATTTTGCTAATGCTTGTAAGAAACAAGTAAGAGATATGGGAAGATATGAGGTGGACGGCATGTTCTTGGCTTAGGGGCCCACATTCCTTTTTTTTTTTTTTTTTGTGTCACATGTTAGTTTAATCCTCACTAGTTAGGAATTGGTTCGGCTTTAATCGGTCACGATGTTTGGATATTATAATAGCCACAAATAACCCTTAAACATAGTCTATTTTAAGTGTTGTTAAGTTATTTAGGCTTTCATTGGTGAAAATATAAGTTTTACGCATACCGGGTGCGGACACGCACTTTATTCGTTACCGGGAGATATGTGTTTGGAGATTCCATTAATGGTTTTGGAGTTCCAAAACACATAATATTTCATAAAAATATCCTTTATTTTATATCCTGGGTGTTCGGGATCGTTTTCGGTTAATTAATTATTATCAGGTAATCACCAACGTCCGTTCTGGACAAGTTTATTCGCATGCGATTTCACCGTGCTTTTAATTAAACAAATGCATTCCTATGCATCATATGGGGAATTTGCTATTCTCTAAAAGCTAAATTAATACAATTAATTTAGAATTGCACTTAATTATTGTTAATTACACATACTAATTACGTACGGAAACACGTCGGTTTTTGCCGGATGTCACACATACTGGCACGATGTCCAGTACAATGTAACATAAAGCAATTGTCAGTTGTACCCTGTATGCCCCATATAGACCAATACGAGACGTATTTAAAGGGTGTTTGAGATTGAGTTTGGAAATGCAAAAGTGCTTTTGGTCAGAAATGCTTATTGGCTTATGACTTTTTGAAAATTGACTTTTAAAAAAAGTGTTTGGATTAGCTTTTGGGATGAGAAACGTCAAAAAGTCAATAGATTGTTTTTGTAAGTGTTTCGCTTAACTTATTGTGAATATTGGTTGTATGGGTGGTAGATTTGTAATTTTTTTTCAAAAGCCAAAAGTCAGGATTTCCAACTTCTCAAAAATAGTTTTTCCACCTTTAAAACCCAAAAGCCAAAAGAAAGTACTTTTGGGTTACACAAACAACTTATTGACTTATTGACTTCTTAGAAAAACCAATAAGTCAATAAGTTGTTTTGAAACTCAATCCCAAACACCCTATTAACCAAAGTTGAATATTTTCCTCTTTTTCTTCTTCTTCCCTTCCTTTCTTCTTCATTTTTTCTTCCGATCGTTTCTTTTTTCTTCTTCTTTCAATTTTATGGTGGGCTAATATTTTCTTCTCCAAAATGTCATGGTGGCCTAATATTTTCGATGAATCCGGTATTCCTAATTCTCACGAAACGACAGGTATTCCTGATTCTCAACCAGCAGGTATTCCTTATTCTCAATAGGTTGTGTCTGGTTACAAAAAACCATTGTTGCCAGACCTGAACGAGCCGTGCTATGAATCAAATGTTAAACATTCATACGTAGGGGAAACCTACCAGCACTACGAGCACGGTGATGAGCATGCGTACGTACCGTAGTCCTAGTTCACTATAACCAATGGCTCTGATACCAATCTGTCACACCCTCAAATTTCCCCTGCGGGGTTTATACCGCGAGGCGCATGACATACCAGGATCCCATAGCCATAAGTCATATGAACGAACTCTAAATGCCCAAACCATTTAGTTCGTTTTCAAAAACCAAGTTAGGTTAAGCTGCGGAAGCGTAAACCAAATTTAAACCTTTTAAAACCATGCGCAAAACAACGCGCCCAAATCAAAATCATATGAAAGAAAATGTAAAGCATAATATGTAATTTAGGTGTATGCCCAAGACCCCAAATGCAGTGAAGTGTGCAGTGCTTGCTAATCCTGGCACCGGAAGCTAACTACCTGCAAAAGCATGTATATTGTGGGTCAACAAACAATGTTGGTGAGTTCACTAAGTAAAGTAAATGAATATGTAAGTGCGCTGGTTTCCAAAACCACGTAAACAAGTAATTGAGTTGGTTCCAAGAACCGTGTAAACACTAGTTCATCGCATGTCAAGGGTAGCTAACCCATTCATGATAACTAACACCGATATACCGAACTGCTGATGTACGTGTAGTCACAAATGTGAGCTGCATGCCTTACATCATTGACTATCAACAATGATAAAATCTGTTAAGTTATAGTTCACTCCCGCACTCCCCGAGCCGGTGTGAGGTTTGTAAGACCTAATAGCGCTATCAACTAATAACCCGCTTGCCATAACCCGGCAACTCATTCGATATGTGAAGGACTTACAGATGATAGAGTTGGTTTAGTTCATCAAGGGCACAGTTTGCGAACTAGCAAAACCCGACTCACACAAGGAGTCAAACACCGACCCACACAAGGATCCATAGCATCCCAACCCGGGATGTGTAAGTAGTCTTAAACCGGACTAGAAAATAGTAGTCCCAACCCGGACTAGAAAAAGTTAAG